>JBANCV010000032.1:81650-134696 GCA_037040105.1 Amiota albilabris
ATAAACAACAAAAGAGGTTTTTCTGTTTCTGTTTTTTCTGTTATTTTTTTGTTTTAATTCTTCATATTTTATTTAAATTCTGTTGAAATTTTCGTTAGAGTTAAATTGGAGAAATAATTTAAACAGATATTTGACAATTACAAATTATAAGTCAATTATCTGTTCACTGCCTGACGAATGAAATAATGAACGATGGCTATTCATTGGCGGTGGGACACATTGGTAGAAATTTTTTTATTTTACATAGTTTTTGAAACAACAAAAAAGAGTCTTTCTGTTTTTTTTTTTTTTTTTTTTCGTTTATATTTTTGTTCTAATTCTTTATATTTCATTAAGTTTCATGAAATTTTCGTTTGAGTATTCAATTTTGTGAAACAGTTTAAACCTGTGTTTGACTATCACAAATTATAAGTCAATTTTCTATTGACTCTTTCACGAATGAAATAATGAACGATGGTTTTTCATGGGCGATGGAAAACATTAGCACAATTGCTCACGTAATTCATATAATATATTTATCTCATGTAGAAAAACAACAAAAATGTTTTTCGAATAAGAACATGAATTTGCAAATGTACAGACGGATGGACAAACCTACATATATTACTTCATGACAAACTAATAAGTAATATTATTTATTGTCTGAATAGCATAATGGCAAGAGGAAACCGGAAAGAAGGTCATCTTAGACATACTCTTCACGCATTCCCTGTGATATTTCAAAATTGATTTGAAGTCAGTGTACATACTGCGTTTCATGAGTATGAAACAAACACTTATAGTATCCAAAATATCAGTTCGACAACATGAAAAACAAAAGAGTTTTTCTACTAGGAATGCATAGATTGTTTGGATTTCAATGACATCATTCAGATCTAACATAAAGTTTGTGATTTGATGAGTGAGTTACCAAGTATATGCCGTGTTTTGTACCCCTTTCGGTTTCTACAACTTTACAACTGTCTTTCTAAGAAACCTTTGTCAATTATGTGTTTTTCGGGAACTCCGAAAGTAGCAACATGATGGAGTTACACATCGATGAAATCATAGTTTTAAGTCATTCGGCTGAAGAGTGACTTGTTGAAAGTGAAGAAGGTCTTCAAAGGCGCTTCAAAATGAAATGGGAAAAAGTGTCACTTTCTGTAGACAAGTGTATGCCAGTGACTGATAAGAATGGCACTTTGGAAATTTGCGAGTCTGGGAATTCAAAGAAAATATAATATTATTGTAGATACATTTGCAAAATGGAAGGTGTAATGGTCTAATAGTAGTTTTTAAATTATGGATGGATGGGATGGGATGGGATGGGATAGAAAGTAAGTTGTGGGGACTGTTTGTAACAGTCTTACTTTGTATCTAGATACATACTTGAAAATACATAGTTAAATACAATAGAATAATAGAAAGAGTGAGTTATGCAATTTTTGTGCAATTAAATAACAAAAACTAAGACTAAACTATTGTGAACGTTTTAAATTCTCATTTGATGATTTGAATTGGTTTTTGTGTACAGAGTACATATCTAATTGTATTTCTTTTTGCTTGAATTGCTTTTGCCATTTCATGTTGCCTTTGCTGTTTTGGTGTTGTTTATCAATTTCTCTTTAGCATTTTTCTGCTCGCCAACTTTATACGTTTATACTTATGTATGTATGTATGTATGTATGTATTCTTCACCATGTTCATTTATCTATCTATCCATCTAGTATTAATCCATCCATCCATTCATTCATTCATTCATTTATTCATTTTTCTGTTTGTCCGTCCGTCTGTCTGTCTGACTGTCCGTCCATCCATCCATCCATCCATCCGTCCGTCAGTCTGTCCATAAGTTTGTTCTGTTTTCGATAATGATCATTAACGCCATATATTTAACGCCATTTAACGCAAAAGCAAAGCAAAAAGAATCAACAGAAACATGAACAAGAATATGAGATATAAACGTATGTATGTTTGTATATACTATATACAATTGAATAAAGAATTCAAGCAGATGCAACATGCAATGTTGCCTTAGGCCACTGAGTTGCAAAAGTTGCAAAGACTCAGTCGAAATCGAAGAGTCCGAAGCAAATCGCATCGCATCGCATTGCATTGCATCGCAGCACATTGCGTCGCTTTCAAGTTTTCAGTTTTGTATTTTGTATTTTGAGCTGCAAAATTGCCGTCGTCGTCGTCGTCGCCGTTTGAGTTGAGTTTCAGTTAAGTTGAAACATTGCAATTGTTATTACTATTGGTGTTCTTGTTGTTGTTGTTGTTGTTGTTGTGGCTATTATTATTTTATTTTTATTATTGCAATAAGATACGTGCATTTATTTATAACGGTTAAGATTTTTGTTATTCCTTTTAGCACTGCATTTTGGCATTTCATACCCCAAAGACAAAAATCAAACAAGACAATGCTTAAATCAAGTTAGCACGCTATGCAATACCCTGCATAGTCTCATTAAAATTCGGAAAATATTATCATATTTCAAGTGATTCTTACTACCGAACAATAGGATGTTGTTGTAGGATTATAAAAATCTAATATTTAATTAACATAATACGTAATAATACGAGTAATTCAGTCTGATCCAGGATCAACTGATCAACTGGCCTACACACCAAATTCAGCTGTCTAGATCTATGATGATGATTTCCGAGAAAAACAAGCGAATTGGATTGAAAAAAAAAACATCTGCTGTTGAAACTTCTGAGAACATAGCCTCAATATTTTCAATTCTTACGGAAAGATACTAACGAAATGTGCAACGCAGCTTACGGAGAATTGAAATCTTTCAATACATCTCCTTCTTTGGCAATCCGTTGATTTCAATATTATCACATCCGTTGATGCATCCTCTGACTGTAGTTAAAAGAAAATATTGTAATATATATATATATATATTTATTAGAACAGAAATTGAAGGACCTCCACTGTCAAACTAATGGATTCATATATATAGAAATGAACAGATACTATGATACGGATGCGGATACGCATACGGATGGAGGGCGTATCTAAATGATTTTTTCTTGCGGAACAAATCATTTCCTTATGTTCTTCATGGAGCCTCTCAAAATATCACGACAAAGTGATATTCATATCATTCACACTTTTTGTGAAAGTTAACATAACATACAAAAGCTATAATAAACCATGACAAAAAGATGCTCCATGACTTTCTATCTCTCTCTCTCTCTCTCTCTCTCTCTCTCTCCATAATATCAACTTTTTATTGGTGAGCCTCTAATACTCATACACCAACGATTTTCTCATAAAAGTAGTTACCTTCATGCCTCCTGCCAAACAACTACAAACATAAGTACTTCTTGAAGCTTTCTTTTTATTTATGTGTATACATATGTATGTCTCCTGGCTGATGCCATGCTATACTTACCTTCTCTAACATGCTTACGAAAAGAAAAGGAGGATAAGGAGGGGACAAGTCCAAGAATTCTTTACCTAAGGCTAAGAACGATAGAAGAGAAGTGCAAAAATCATTGCTCATTGCTTGGGAAAACCTTGTTAGCATCTGTGGGCGTTCTTCATTTGCTGCTCTTCCACTATCTTCCTTTCTTCCCTTCAATTTTTGAGCTTCTTTCTTTGATATATGTATGTATGTATGTAGCATTCGTGTAGTAAGTATTTTCTTACTTTTCTTTCCATTTGATCTTTCCTTGTGGTTCAACACTTTAGGATCTTTTTAATCATATTATATTATAGTTTCGTTTTCTGACATGGTGACGGTTTGCCGCGGCATCTTTTACACCATTATTGTTATACGTACTCTTCACGCCACGCAGTGAATAGCATTATAAGTTTATCATGAAGTTGGTAGCAGACAGAACGAGATATCGGAGACCCCAGCTCAATGAGACGATTTGATTAAGCTATAGATATTTATCTGTTCGTCTGTCTGACTGTATGTATGCAAACTAGTCTTGAACTATAGACCTGAATTTTTACATAAGTTTTTTACCATACACTGCACATTTGTCGGAATCAATCTAATCAACGGACCTCTAAAACTGATACTTCCCATACAAACTCAAATTCATTTTCTTATTGGATAAATTTTTCTGTTCAGTTTTTCGAACTGAAATTTGGATACTATTGCTTAGGTTTTTCGAAATCATTAAAACGGAAATAGTTTATAGGCAGTACTAATTTGAGAACGACAAGCTTATTTATAAATCAGGGACGATAATGATGATGATGATTATGATAATAATAATGATGCTGACAGCGCCTACAACAAGCATAAGACGATTTCATTCCCCTTAGACAAAGCTAAAGTGGCAATAAGAAATGAAAGTAGCAAGCGTCTAAAAGGTAGACAGGCACAGACAGACATTTCATACAAAACTGTCGGGTTGATTCAGACAAAATTTAGTTAAAAATAAGTACGTACATAAAATAGTATAAAAGATGATGAGAACGAGGACGAGAATGCGAATGACAGAGGAAAGATAGTAGACAGACAGACACAAACACACAGAGGCAAACGAAAAGACGTTTAAGAAGCAAACAAAGTGGATAAACAGAAAAATGTGGCATCATGAAGTTTACTTTGCCTGGCAAATGCTGGTTTTGCGAGCAACATTTGTGTATTACGAGGAACTACATCCAACTACAAACTTCTGATTTCGTTTAACGCAAATTGATTTAAACTACTACCTTTAGTGTCTTACGATTTATTATAATGTATGTACATACACATATGAGAATGTGGTATGTATGGTATATTCATATCATTTTATAGAAATGTATATTTGTACTCAAAACATTCAACCTTGGACCTTGGAAGGTAAAGAGATGCATGTACATTTAAAGAATAGATCATTTGACTCTCAGCAAATTAATCCATCAATTTTCGAGTTTCATGTCATCGAAGCGTGTGTTCAACTAGAGTGATATATACACAGTATTACGTATTACTAGTTTGTCATTGCTTTGGAAATCCCAACATAGACTTAATAATTGAAAAAAAAAAAAAAAAAAAAAAAATCCTTTCTTATGTAAAATTATTGGATCAATCAAAACAATATCAATATCAAGTTAAATTGATAATTTTACATAATACGCATGATTTAATTGTGTACAAAATCAGAAAGAAGGGTATCTTTGACTATGCCGTAGATGTAATACTTTTTACGCATCCCCTGGACAATGTTTTTGCACTAGTTTGCATATATACAAACAGACAGATAGACGAACAGACAGATAGACAAACAGACAGATTGGCAGATAGACAAACAGACAGATAGACAGAAAGACAGACGGACGGACAGAAGGACAGAAGGACAGATGGGCATGATTAGATCAACTTGTCTCGTCGCGCTGATCAAGAATATATTGTATACACATTATGGGGTTTACGATGACTATAATTATGGGAGGCTATGGAAAAAATAAGCATATCTTTTGAAAGAAAACAAATTTAACGGAAGGTTGTCAGAGTTGGGCAGATGCCAAAAATACCATCACATCTTCAAATTATAATAAGTTGTGTGCGTCGAAAGAAAAAATGCAATTCTTCTACGTGTTCTGATGCGGGAATATTGTACCAAGCCCATGGAGTTTTGTGATACTAAGTACAATAGTATATTAATTTCGGTATAAACTTTGTAATAATCGAAATGGTGATTCCCTTTTGGATCGGAAGGTATACGCAGATTGGATTAACGGATTGAAATATGAATAGTTCCTTAATATTCGAACGAGACAGAGAGTCCTATAATTCCTTATATCTCATATATCAATAAGTACATTTAAGCTTCAGTATTATTATATCAAGCAATATTTTTCATTTTTCATTGTCCTCTGATTAGTTATTGCTGGATAGCTGAAACGTATAGGCAACAAGGAATTCTGGAACCGTAAATGAAAGGTTATGAAGAGTCCTTAAAATAGGCAATCAAATGAAATCTCATGACTACTACAAGTACTTAAGAGCAGCAAGGCTGGAAATTTATTCCTCGTATTGTAAACGACAATTTCTCGCTTTAAAGGGACTTCGTGTGGTATCGCCACATTCAGATTTATGCAGGGCTAAAATCAATCAGCTTAATTTGCTATAATAAAAATCATTTCTTTTATGGAAGTCATCACTTTATATTTATAAGTTTTGGTAAGACGAAAGTAAATTTGTTTTTAGTTTGATTTGGTTTATTGTAATTTTAAATTTTGTTTCATTTCTGAGGCACATTTGTCTTGAGACTTCAATGCGGTAATAACAATAAAAACAACATACATAATTGTATTAATTATGGCCATAAATAACAACAACAATAAGAACAACCACAACCACAACAACAACAATAAACAAATCTCAACCGACAAACCACAAGTTGTGGCGTCTCAGATAGACTGGGCACTTTGCCAACCACAAAACTAAAAGACCAGCTCAGTTGCTTGGACTCAGTTTCCGATTTCAGGATTATGAACTGGGGCTGCGAATTACGCGTTTCAATTTTGCATGATTTTCCTTGGCTTAACCGCAAATTGTTTAAGGTTTGGGTTTGGGTTTGGTTTGGTTCAGTTTGGATTCCTTTATTTAATGTATTTTTTGCATTCATTTTGCGGTTTTGCACAACAATAATCAACAAACAAACAAACAAATAATTATAATAATAATGAAAAAGGAAAAAAAGAAAGGAAAAAATTAAACAAATAAAAAAGGCAAATGAACAATGAAAAAGTAGTTTCAGCGAAGTCTGTGTCTGCATTCAAACAATGATTGTTGGAGAAATTCATTTAACATCATTATGAAATTAATAATGCACAATTAAACAGAAAGCAAAAAAGAATTATACATAATGGGACGTCTAGGATTGCTAGAGAATATTGCAGGCAAATTGCTGCCGAGGTAATTGATAAAGCGAAACAATTAAAATGTCTTCTTTAGTCCAGCTTCTTTCAAGCGTACGGGACGTGGACGGCTTAAGGATTTAATAAGCAAATATAATCGTCATCGTCATCAACCTACCTACCTTCTTATCAACATGAATAATAATAATAATAAAAATGTAAATAAAAAATAAATTAAATTGCATTTAACAGAAGTATCTTCTTTTAAAATTCCCTTTAAAGAAGATGACAAAATCATACAATAAGATTAGCAAATAAAAACCGGTCAAGTCCAAGTCGGACAATATTTGATTTCACCCCATTTGAATATGAAAGATATGATACCATTAAAGAATGTAACTCAGTACACCTTTCTTTCATGCGTATATGGAATAAAAGATCAAGTCACAGACAAGTGATGAAATTTGAGTGGTTGCAAAATAAGTAAGTATTGCAGACTTCATTGGCTATCATACCCTGTATAATTTTAAAAATTTATTTCATTCTTATAATTTGTTCTTATAGCGGCAATAGAAATAAACACTCGTTGAAAGTTTTAACTGTCTACATATTGCGGTTCATGAGATACAGGCTTATGACAGACAGATGGAAGGAAGGACGGATGGGCAGACGGACAGCGGAAACTTCATAATAGTGTTCTGTAGGCATACTTTTGATACACAAACCTTAAAAGTAGCTAACTAATCTATAAACTAAGCTTATTTATTAAAATTTATCTATGTGTATTGTATGTACCCCCTGGAGCAACCTTTGATGTTAACTGAAGGATAATTGTTCGTATATAATATAATAGATTAGATTTGATTAGATTGAATTGCAATTAGATTCTGCCTCCTTGCCTTGGCAATGTGTCTTCTAGATACAGTAGCACATATAATAATGATGAATACCATAGTAAGTTTGTCTGTCTGTTGATTCTATTGTTCCAATTATCTGCATTATTTGTGAGTGTGTGTTGCAGAAATTAGCGGTAAGCAACAAAAACGAATAAAAGAATGCAACTACAAACTAATAATACCAACAATAAACGACAGATTACGTTAAAATTGTTTTACAAAAAAGATTAAAAAGGGATTAAAGTCATCAGCACCATCATCATCATTATTCTTATTATTATCAACTTCATTGGATGCTAAAGATTAAGTAAAAACTGTAGTTGAATCAGAAGTTGCCATCATTATTGTCTTTATCCGCATTCTTGTTTGTCATCATCAAAGTCGGTAAAGTTTATGGAAGCGAGAAATTGGTTTAATTTGAGGAGTGCAAAAGTGGATATTTGAAAGGACAATGACGCGTGACAATGACCAGGTCAAAATAATTCAAAGGCAATAACAGATTACGTGAATTCATTTAGATGTTTGTTTATCAAAGAGAAGCACTCTAAAGGGCTTATTTGGGTCGATGGGAGCATAGACTAGAGAAGCGGATAGGTTCGAAGGAACAAAGTCACTCAGTCAGTCAAGTTATTCAATCAATAGCACGACCAAATTAAAAGGTAACAGAGAACTTTGCATTGCATACATGTGGCAGTCCGATAAGCACACTGAAAAAGTGATGCAAGTGAACAGAGACTGAACCAGCATAGCATTGAGTCGAAGTCAAATTGTTAAACCTTCTGATAATCAAATATGTATACAGGGAACAATGAACATACATACGAATACATATGTTAAAGTTCTTAAAGTGGTCTGACTTGGCTGGCTGGCTGACTGACTTTATTTGACTCGTACAGAAGGCCAATGCCTTTAGCCTAGGCTAATATTGTTCATGATGCAAAGCTGTCACCTTCTTCTCCCTCCCTTTTTCATTAATATCCAACAAATCCAAATAAAAACATGATTTGTTAATTTCTTCTGTATCCGTATTTGTGCTGTGTAACCATGTGTAGGTTCCATTCCCATTGACCCAGGACCCAGGACAGAAAAAAAAAACAACTAGACTACAAAGGGAAAGAGGAAAGAGCAAAGAGAAAAGAAAGAGGCGATAACAACTCAAATCAAATTTAAACTTCTTCGTACAGCGGCTGCATGCAACATCACAACATCACATCACAGCATCACCAGCATCACATCACAACTGCAACAAAAAGATTGCATTGCGTTTAAAATGCGCATAAATAAAAAGAAAGAGACCAAACAGAAAAGGCGCAACATGTTGAACGGTACTTCTACTTGCAACAAGCGAAGAGGCAAAGAAGCGAAGAACAAGCGACTGTTGGCCGTTGCGTATCAAAAGCGAAAAATTTACAAGCGAAAAAATAAGTAAATAAAAATAAAAAATTCTTTATAGTAAGCAATTTCTCGGACGCATGATTTTTTACCTTACCATGCCATCGAGTGAAGATTGTAAATGCTTTTGGCAGACGTCAAGCAAAATATCAGAAACAGCAGCAGCAACAGCAATAGCAACAGGCACAAAAGCCAAAGGAAGATGGAAAAGGCAGATATGGAAAAATGCATGCACTAAGTCGAAGAATAAACAACAATAAAAAAAAAAATAAAATAAAATAAAATAAAATGTGAAGAAACAGGAAAATGCATGCGATCTGCTTTTGGTTTGGTTTTTGGCCCCAAAAAACTCAATCCAAGAAGTCAGTCGGATACTTCAGTTCGGAGAAGATGAGAAATGTCACTCGAAATGTATCTATACGAGGTGTGACCCAAATGTATACGACTTGGATTAGCAGATATTTGGTGTGATCTCTGTGAAGTGGTGTCACTAATTGCCACTCATCGTTTTGCATGATTGATAACTTCAATGAAATTTCCATCAAGTTTTCCGTTAAACTCGAAATAGAAATTTACGGAAACTTTTGAAATACGATTTAGGTAAATCATAGATCAAGACAATGACCACCAATCAGGGTGACCTTTGAACACAATGATACCAGCAACATCGAGCATATGCGTCTTTCGTGCAAAGATGGATGTCGGCAACTAGAAAGTAATCTTGCATATCCAAGAACTTATATTTCGCGAAATCTAGACCTAGCCTAGAATGTAGAAATAACTCATAGTTACGTGAAACTTATTATAAAATTACTCTCCGTTGAACAACAAAAAAATTTTCTGTGACTTTCAGTTGTTCTCAAAATTCAAAATTTTATTATATAGCAAAAACAAAAAAAAAAAAAAAAAAAAAGAATGAGTTTCACACATTGATCTCTAAATCGGGGACTGTGTTGCATATTCAATTGAGGCTTGCTTCACAGGATAACAACAGGAAGTCAGATAATTTTGTGACACATCTCGTATGCATTGTTTTTATTTTCTCGTATTCAGTTTATGCACCTTAAATGGTGCGGTGTTTAAAGCTCAGTTTGCTGCCACAAAAACAAAAGGTCTTAAAATATTGGAATGATTTGATGATGGAATTCACGTATAAATTGATGGAATGCATGAATGAATGAATGACTGAATGAGTGAAAGAATAAATACTATGAATGCATAATTAGAGAAAAATATGGTTCCTTGATGCAGTAATTTGCTGTCACTCTTTAGAATTCAATAACTGATGTCTGGGTCTGTACTATGTATGTATACGATGACCCATCAATTACATCTCTCTCCTAGAGACTCATCCAACCATATCATTATCATCCATGATACTCGCACTCGTTATATGTTTGTTGGTAATTACAAATTAATTATACTCGTACATACATACGCATGTACTACACTCACAGCAGCAGCAAAATTATTTAATGGTTTCATATTCAAACAACTTTGTCAGCATCATCATCATCATCATCATCATCATCATGATCATCATGATCATGATCATGATCATAAACATCATAACATTGTGTCAGTAAAATTCCTTCAGTAGTGAATAAAGCAATTCGTTTGTCGTCTAGAGTGTTGACACACAAGCACACAATGTGACACGATTTGCTGTGGTCATGCAGACAGACAAATTAAGATTAAAGTGCGTCAAAAACAATTAATACAGAAATATGTGTGTATATAAAATGAGAAAGGGAGGGAGGTAGAGAGGGAATTTCCAGAAAACACAATTGTTGTGGTTGTTGTTCAAGCAATAGGCGGCTGGTCCATCAAATAGAAAACAGATAGACAGACTTATGGTTGAGTTTAATTGCCAGAGATTTCATGAACATACATCTCTGGAGTCCAGAGTCTGGACCATCAGGGGCTCACCCAACTTATTTCCGTTCTGACTAGCGGAGTCGACCCTTTGAAGGGAATATCGTTTTGGCAGTGGTTCTTACCCAGATGCGGTTACATTATTAACTCCACCTGGTTTTGAGTTATACAATCGAGTGCTGTGACTTATAGAGCCGCAGAGGTTTAAGATAGACTTCAACTCCAGACCAAAGGATGAATCATGCGGAAAATTTATATATCCAAGGGGACGTTGATTAAAGTTTATCAATTGTAGTGCACGACAGGAGTTCAAGCTAAACAAATCGACTTTCATCTATAGATGAGTTCCAGAAAGCCAGCACCATCGATGGCCACAAAGCATGAGCTAAACTACCAAAAATCATTTAATATTTATTCTTGACTTGCATTATCTGGGACAATGATCGAGGCCTTGTTTTAAGGTACTTCTGGAGCATATGTCCTTATAATATTTTCAGGAATCAAAATGCAATATTCTTAATGGTTGGACACTTATTGTACATACATATATACTTATATTGTCACATCAGCTGTAGCAGCTGAAAACCGATATATAATGAAATTGAAACTACCCAGAGAATATTTTATTATAAATAAACAATAATTGCATCAATCTGTAAATGTAGTCATTTAGATTATCGAAGTCATCAATGAAATAAAATATCAAACTTACTTACCGCTATTTCAGATTTCATACAATCCAATCGAATCCAATGGAATCCCATGCAATCCCATGCAATCCATAAATAAACAACAGTTCAATTCAATGCACTCAAAGACCAGCATACATCTTCATATGGCAAAAGTTTCTTAGATTAGTTTTTTTTTTTAAATTATTTTCTTTTTTTACATAAAAAAATTTATATTTTATTTAGTTATGTTTAGATGAAAACAATCTGTTTTAGGTATTTCTCCAAGTATGAATTATTATTATTATTATTTATCACTCATTATGATTTTTTTTGTTTATTTTAGATGTACATACATCTATTGTTGAATGCTGCAAATGAAAAGGACAAAAATAAAGTTAAAGGATATTATTGTGAATTTTATTGAATATTTAAATTTAATTCATTTTATAAAATGTTCAATGTTGTCCTAGAAAATGTCTATGCTGCTATGCATAAATAAATGTAGAAGGACGTGAAAACATATGGTATGTGGCGCTACAATGGTTGCTAACTAACTTTTCTTGCCTCAAAACCAATGGAATCCATGTAATATGCGATTTGATCGCATGCAGCATGCTGCATTTGCTGCATGTGGTAGGCAGACAGCACTTAAATGCCACTAAAGAGGCATTTCTCTTACAATACAATAACAACAACAACAACGACAACGACAGCGATGATGATGATGATGATGATGACGACATCTTTCTATTTCTGTTACTGCATCTTTGAGTTGCTTTTAACTTTTATCAACATTGTAATATTTTTTTTTCACCATATTTCTTGAAGAAACTCAAAACTCAAACGAACCAAAGATGAAGTTTATGCAAAGTAACGTGCGAATCTAAATCCCTGAGATCAATGGCAAAGGGGAGAGAAATGGGGAAAGGATAAAAGTGAGATGGATACATTGGCGACTGTAAATAAATAAATAACATAAATAAAGCGTGAATCAAATGCAAGAGAAACAAATGATACTCTGTCAGTTAGTCACTTAGTCACTTAGTCAGTTAGTCAGTGAGTTAGAGAAGGAAGTATGGTGGGATGAAGGATGGGGCGAAGGGTTGGGGCGGAAATATGTTGAAATCACTTAGCTTACGAAATGCAATTATACTATATCAAGTTCTTTTACTTTACTTTACTTTATGTTTGGTTTCTTCTCTTTTTTTTTCCATACTCCTTCCCATCCTGTATTATGCCTTTGTGCTTACCACCTTCCCTCCCTTTCCTCTTAATCATTCAGTCAGTCGCTCGCTTGTCGTTCATTTGGTTTTGCTTTTGTAAAAGCCAAAGGGCATGTACATGTACGAGTACACTACATTCATTGTGCACAAGGCAATGCTGCCCTACTGGTTCCATGGTCCTCTGGTTCTTCTTCTTCTCATATGGCCAATGTCAGTGGAGTCAGTGTTTTCTTGTAATGCCCACACACACATGCACATGCATATATGTATGTTCATATATACACGTGTTTAATGCTTCATTGAGTGCATATTATATCTAAGAGTCTTATAGGAATGAAGTAGTTTTAAACAAGACAAAACAACAAAAACTTCGGTTCATCGAAACTCACATACCTTTCATACTCAAACTGATAAACTTGCTCTTTCCCGAATCCTACAAATTCTCAATATATTCTATAAATTATCAATTATGCATTTTGTCACAATTCGAAACACACTGAAATCTAAAGAATTTTAAGTCGAACAATCAAAATTATAATGATTTTTATATGGCCTTGCTATGCCGTCCAATATATGGGGTGCTTTAATTGAAACATGTAGAATAGAAAATTCACATAAGAATCTGTTAACAATTTAAGATCAACAGCTCAAAAACAGACTATCTAATATGGATACAAAACACCTGAACAGATGAACATACTCATATGTGATATGTGTACTATGGATCACCTTGGCCTGATACAATCATTATGACAAAGTTATTATACCCGTTCACACTAGTAAGAATTGAATGTATTTTAAAGAAGAAATTGTAATATGATCGCATGTACCATAATGTATTAACATATTCGATTGATCTATGTAAGTATATTGTATGATAGAAATAAACACCGAAGGCAACCAATTCAATTGTGGAAATAATTTCTACAGCATCTATTACATGTGCTGCAATTTAAATCAAGGTGAATATAGATCTATACTGTCAAAAACATAATCAATTTCTGAATTATATAGATCAGATAGAAAAAATAAATATTAGTGTAGAAAAAACTCAAAAACTCGGTGTCCCTTTAGACTCTGACTTCTTAGCAAGAGAATGCAGAGTCATAAAAATATTTACATCATATGCGACCAATATATGTATGATATATGTGACACCAAGCCTTCTTGTCCTCTATGTGGACCTTCCACATTCGGGATACCTGCTATGAACAGGAGAGTATCAGGAAAGCCCATTTCACAGGCTCATTACTTTCAAAAACAGTCTCCTACATTAATACGTATACATATATGTATGTAGAATATAACAGGTATACAAAAAAAAAAAAAAAAAATTTACAATAAATCAAACGATAATTCCGGGGAGACTTAAACTTAAAATCCAGAATTTCAGTTGTAGACTGGTCAAGCTTTTGATACTGTCCTTCCGATAAAAAAAAAAGAACCAAACCACACATCCAGGTAATTACAATCTAGAACCAAAGAATTAAAGACTCATCTCTTAACATCGTCTTAAAATTCTGAATGATGAACATTAGACTAAAGAAGCAATTGCATTATGGGCTGCATATGTTATGTTACAATTGCCGCATTGATGAGATGAATGGTCCTTGTCTTTAACCCAATTTAATATATCATTGTTTCAAACTCAAAATATACGTTACACATTCTTATCTTATAAATACTTTTTTGCTATCATAAAATAGACATCAGCCTAGTAGACACAATTTTGTGGCATTTAAGATGTTAATACACAACCAAAATCAACAATATGTAATAATGGCAACCATGAAACAGAATTGGAAAATAAAAAAAAAAAAAGAAAGGAGGCAGAAAAAGGTAAATTACAGTGAGAAACCAACTTTTGAAGGTGGCAAAAGGTATTTAAGTATTAAGATGCCCTACAATTGTAATGAGCTGCATAAGAACTCCCCGATCCGGTTGTCATTTGATGATGAATTATTGCTGAGTTGTTATTGTTACTGTTTTTGTTGTTGTTGTTGTTGGTCACAAAAGAAAGCTTCTTTCTTTCCTTAGCTATTTGTAAGCATAAACGTATGCAAAAAGTCAAATGCGCTTATAACACTCAAGAGCTCAACTTTACTGCAATAGTAAGTATGAGCAACAAGACAATGTTAAAAACACACACAATTGTTAGATAGATAGGTACAATAGATAGATAGATGATGGATCTTAAAGAAAAATCTTACATATTCGTAAACATCGGCACTAGTTCAGTGATTGTTGGCATCGCCAAGAAAAGAGATGCCAAGTTCCATTGTTGTTACTTATGTCAACTCAATAGGATGCACATTAAAAATATATTACGTGACATGGAAGTAATCCCATAGCATGCGTATGATCATTAATACAATTTTGATAAAACTCCAATCCATTTCCCTGTTTCTTGCCATCATCGGATATGGTCTATTTTCATCCGATTGAGAACTGGTCACATCACAGTCAATCTGTCCACCATGCCCATTATACGGGAATAATCACTCTGTAAAACACCTTTTGGAAGATTGAAAAAATCTAGACAATATTTGGAAATAATCTACCTTCCTGGATAACATTCATAAAATCTTATCTTTTATTAAATGCTGCAACCTATGCAATTTAATTTAACCAGCTTTTTATACACACATAGTGAATAGTATTATAAGTTTGCCATGAATTTCATAATGCAAGGAAGGAGTCATCGTAGACCACATAAATAGAATATAGAATATATATACATTCTTGATGAGCGCGACAAGACGAGTGGATCTAGCCATGACCGTCTGTCCGTCTGTCCGTCTGTAGGTATGCAAACTAGTCACTTAGTTTTTAAGCTAGAGAGCGAAGCTTTCTTTTTAGCATTCGCAGTACATTTGTCGGAATCAGCTGAATCGGATCACTA
Organism: Amiota albilabris; assembly: GCA_037040105.1. NCBI lineage: Eukaryota > Metazoa > Arthropoda > Insecta > Diptera > Drosophilidae > Amiota > Amiota albilabris. Next base: position 97,406 of record JBANCV010000032.1, read on the forward strand.
GGGGTGGTGCCTCTCATACCAACAGCCTACTCTAATTCATGTTCTTATTAGATAACTGAAATTCGGACATAATATGTTTCTGATATATATCCTCATACCATGTAAATTTCATGATCCTAGGGCTACCAGCAGGGATACTTCCCATACAAAACCCCATTTAAATTAATGTGCTTATTAGAAAAAGTTTTTTGTTTTTTGTCTTATTGAACTGAAATTTGGACACTATTAGTTTCTTTTCCATATCCATGAACCATGTTAAATTCATTATCCAAGAGTTACCAGCAGGGGTACCTCACATACAAACCCACATTAAATGACAAACTTATTGAGAGTAATTGTTCAATAAAGTACTACTCAAACTGTGTTCTTTGTTGATACTCAAACTGTAACAGAGAGCAAAAACTTTTTTTACCGGATGCGTGAAGAGTACATCATCTTCGGAAGAGTCGAAAGCCTTGTAGCTAGCATTATATAAGTTATTCTCGATTATATATTGTAAACAATTATGTACTATACTCGTATAACCTATGCTTGAAATAATGATAATTGCACTTCAATTATTTTTCCAAGTGTTAAATTCAATATCAAATAACATAGGAATCATTATTTGCAGGTCTTAAGTATTGCGTATACTTAATTTTTATATAAGATCAATTAATCAAAATAAAAATTGAAAATTCATCATTTGATCTAATTTGATGGAAAGTGATTCAAAAGTTAGCAAAATTGTTCCATTGCTAAAATTTTGGACCACTCCAAATTGCTTTATAAGCAAAATCATGGCCTTCAGATCTTTGTTAATTTGTCACTGACGACAGATGTCTATTAAGGTAAGTAATGAAATGAGGTTGCATTTAGTATTTTAGACTTAAGGTTTTCAAATATATTTACTACTTTCTAAACTTATGACAAACAGGGAGAATCATTTAAAAGAAAAAAAAAAATAGTGAATTTGATTGCTGTATTTGTGCATACTTTACGAGTAAAACATTAATTCCAATGCAATCCATTGCAAACCAATCTTGTCCATCCTCTCCTTAATTGAGAGAGAAATTCGTGTATTTATTTAATGTTGCGGTTTTGAAAATTTGTTTGTTGTTCAGTTTAATCAAATGGAATTTTAATGAGACACGAAAGAAACAACTATTCAGAGTCAAAGTAATTTAAATAAGAGTTTGTTATTTTAATGAAAATTGCACAAAACGTTAAATTCAATAGACTCGGATCGGATCATATTAAGTAGTAAGTATCAATCGTACTAAGTACATATTATGGAAATGCCTTAAAGTTAAATAAATAAAGGGAATTGCGAAAAATATTCATAGAATTGTGAATAAAAATATTCCTATTAATTTTGGCAGACGGATTCTAAAACATTTATATCTTCTTCTGTCTGTGTTTTATGTTATACTGGCATACAATATATCTAGTCTTTTAGACAAGATCATATACAATAATACGAGTATAACTATAAACACCGAAGAACTCTATGAACCATTGAAGGATTTAGTGATAGTTGGGAGATTTGTTCTTTTGCTTTCTAATGATCTAAAAAGTAGATGTGCTTAACCTATAATCATAGTACAATCAGAGTTCAAATTTAAATTAATTACAAGACCTTAATGTTTCAAGTATTATACTAAATAAAAAACATATGTATGAATCCATAAGTTATTCCACCTAAGTAAGTAAGTAAGTAAGGAAGACTTGACTGAAGGCAAGGTAACTAAAACTGAAAAATCAAACCATACCAAACTAAACCAATAAATAGCATTAAAAACCAGATGAAGCAGGGGCAAACGATCTCCATCTCACGCTCTCACTCTAACTCTCCTTCAACAAAGTTCAAGCATGACAAAGCTATGATAAATAGTTAGACGGACAGACGACAAATGCCAAAGAAAACTAACAAAGCAAAAAAGAAGATACAAACCGAAAAAAAAACTTATATATATATATATATATATACACGCAAAAAACAAAAAGAAAGAGGACTAAATATAATAGCAACAGCAACAGCAATATCAACCCGCTTCTATACCCAACTGAGCGCACACATCAGCTTTAGACACTTTAACACATTCCAATGGGAATATCGAAGCCGCATGGAGCATTTGAGCAGATCTGAGTTGATTTGAGTCGAGACGAGTCGAGCTAAATCAAGCCAAAGCCGAAACCTATTCCAAAACCAACACCAAAACCAAGTCAAGCCAACACAAGGCAACTCAAGGCAAACTGATGATGATGCTGAAGCATGGAGGACAAGGCAACTTGCTAGCCAAACAAGCTTCCGTCCAACCAAAAGTAAAGTAAAAGAGATGCCTCTTAACTACCAAAGTTAACACCAAAAAAATAAAATCACACACAAAAAACAGAAAAAAAAAAATTGAAAATATTGGCGACGATGGTGAAGGTAATGGCAACCGCAGGAGCTCTCCACAATGTTAGACAACTTAACAGAGAAGACAAGGCGGCAAGGAATGGCAATACGGCAATGCAAGGCAAAGGAGCAAAAGAGGAGCAAAAAAAAGCAAAAAAAAAAAATAAAAAATATACATATAAAATAAAAATACATTCAGACGACGACTTTTAAGACCGGTTCCATGGTCGCCTGTCCTCACTCACTTAGTCAGTCAGTTCGTTTGTGTTCATCCTCGTGTAGAGTTAAACTTTGCTCGGTTCGGTTCCCTCACTCTAATCTCTTTGACTTTGACTCTGGTTTAACTGAGTTAGTGAGTGAGTGAGTGAGTGAGTGAGTGAGTGAATGAATGAGTGAATGATTGAATGAGTGAATGAATAACTGAGGAGTTGGTAAGAAATTTTACCTTGTTACTGCTCCAACTGCTTGGTTGATGTTTTTGCATCTTTTTTTGGCGCTATGAACTCGCAACGAGGCGCAACAACGTCATAATGTTAAGAAAAAAGAAGGTATTAAGGAATCGAAATACCAATTTGAGAGCTCAACCTAAACACATTGGGATTGAAAGCGAATTAATGCGTGGCAACTGCCAGCACCAGCATCAGCAGTGGCAGTAATAGAAACAGCAGTAGAATCTGCAGTAATAGTAACCGTGTTTGTCCAGTTTCAGTTTAGTTCAGTTTAGAATTTCAATCGTCATTGACAAACAGTACAACAAACAAAAATACCCATAACGACAACAAGAACAGAACTCTGGTAAAATTCTGAGGTCGTCGACAATGATAATGACGCTGATGATTATGACTATAATGATAATGATATGCTAATGATATTGCATGTGCAGATGATGATGACATTTACCATGGAAATTACATTGATGGATTGGAACTACTGTAAATAAACAACAACAAACTATTATTCAGTAGCTTCAACTTAAGTCTGTCGATACATAGTCATTAGTAGTACTTATGTACTCATATGTATGTCTTTCCATCTTACAATAAATATCATGTGATAATAAAGTTTAGTATATCTATAATAAGTATCAAAGATCCAAGTTACCAATATAATTTTTATGATATATTAAAAAGATTTTCAAAAGAATATACAACTCGTCTGGGTCCCCGCTAATGTAGGAATAGAAGGTAATGAAATGACCATATTGACATAGCAGCTAAGGAAGCAGTCTGAACCCCATGTCTGACAGTCATCACAGGCTTAGAAAGAGACATTTGTAACAACATGAAAGACATTCTAAAAAATATGGAACTCACCCAAAGGCGTTCATACAACAACTGGTATAAAAATTTCAACACACACCAAAATCTCCCCGACGTTGAAAACCGTTGTCTTTGCCCATTCTGTGGTAATACTTTGTAAATCTAGATGATTGCACAAAACTTATTAGCACTAGACAACACTCATCTGCTCGCAAACAATCTGCCGTCCATATTAATCCAATATCCATCCCTCGATAAATTCCCCAAATATCCTCCTTCAATAAACTCTATAATCTTTATCAGTTAATAAATAACTACAAATATGTAAAATCTAAAATAAATATAATAGAAATGAGGAAGTGCTGCATAGTTTTAGGCATTTGAATAGATCATTTTTAAAAATTCTAAAAAAATAATAATATTATACCTAATAGCATTAGATGGAGTGTGTGTTCTTCAGGTTAATCCATAAGGTGAATGGAAAATTTTTACAAACATAATTTTTCTAATACCTAGTACTTTACGTATAAAGACTTTTATCCTGACAAAGTAAAAGTTATTTAAAAGTAACAAAATATATTAAAAATTTCCAAACGGGGCGCAAAATTATTATAATACTTTCAATACAAAATATATATTTATACTTCTATTAGTTATTGTCGATATATAGATAGATAGATCACTTCATCATGTCGGTGCGGAGTTGTGAACGCAAGTCAGACTGGGAAAATGGACCCGACCCGTGTTCTAGGGTAATCTTTCTTCAATGATTTAGGCAGCTTGGCAAATTTACCATTTACTTTGATGCTACTGGTTGATTCGTGACCTATGACCTAACTTAAGTCAGATACTTTTGGGACACACATAAGTATAAGTTGATGATTCGTAAATTTGAAATTTTATATTTTGTTTCTAGTCTTCGCAATTATGATCCCTCGACAATGGATGTCCGAGTATTTTTAGTGTGGAATGATTTTGATGAGACTTTCTAATGCATTTGAAGTTATATAAAGTCATGTGTCCTCCCTCAATTTATAGCATTCTTAATTCTTAATAATTTGACAAAATACTATGGAGAACAAATACGTATGTGACTTATCGTGAAATCGTCAGCAAATTTTACATTGTTGCTCCACCACAACTGTTGATGTCACCTAAGACATAAGCTATAATTAGAAGCATATACGAATTACCGAATGCTCAGACAGAAGAAGGCCAGTTTGCACTCCGATTGGGAACTATGGGTGTGTGGTCAGACTTCACACCCGGCTATTGTACACTGGTAATGTACATGTATGCGTGAATGTGTGTATATGTGTGTGTGTAAGACCATAATGCGCCTAAATGCATGCTAATTAAAAATCTTAAGCACACTTAATAATTATAAAGCGACAGGACACAACGAATAGCGGCGGCATCAAATACAAAGGAAAAAAGAAAATCAAAAGAAATAGAAAAAGGAAAAGAAAAAGAAAAAACAATTTTAAATGAACTAACTTAAGGAAAGGAATATCTTTGTATACAATATATTACTATAAATATACTACGAGTATGGAATTGTATGTACAGATCTCTCGTGTATGTAGACACCGTGGCGCGCTTGAGACTCAATTGTAAGTTAAGAGTAGCCTTTCAGACATTTCACATAGTTAGATAGATGATGATGGTTTAAAATGGACCAAACATATTTACACGATACGTAGGTCTACACAACTATAATACACTCAACTCAACTCAACTGAACTCATTTGACTCAACCCAAACTCAACTTAACTCAGTTCTGTTCAGTTCAGCTCAGCTCAGCTCAACTCAACACAACTAGTCGACGGCTCGACTCGACTCGACTCAACTTGATTGGACGACAAACCGTCGTTTTCTATATGTATTTTTATATACTAAAATATTGTATGTTGTACGTATATAGTATATCTTAAGTGCTCAAGTGTATTTTCTTCTTTTTCTCCTTGTTTTTCTTCATCTTCATCGTTATGTTGACAATGTCTGTTCTTCGTTCCACTCAATCCTGACAGACGCCCTAAGCTTAAATATTACACTAGTATAGCACAAAATCTTATCATCATTCAGCATCAGCACCAACATCATCATCATCATTCCAACTTGGTCTAGTTTGGAGGGAAAAAAACCAAGTGAAAAATATTGGAAAAATTATAAAAAAAGAAAAACAAAAAAGAAAAAAAAAAAAAATACACTATGTTCTTTGCTAATTAAAGATAAATAAATGTTTTCTAGCGTGACTTAAAATGGGTTGAAGGTGGAGAGACAATATATTGTATACGTATACATACATACATACATACATACAAGTATATCTGGAGCGAACAAACTTCATTTTGTTTTACACTTCACACCACTATATCTTATACAATAGTTTGAAATGTCTTATTATTTTAGTCTGATATTGGATTATTTGTCTGGGAGGACCTCATTAATTAAAATATTCCCGACGGTCCTTCCGTTGCTATATGTTTTTGTATTCATAAATACAAAGATGTCCCTAAGCAGAATTCCCTTCTAAGATCACTAAAAGACATAGTCGATATTCCGATCAATTGTGTGAATTGTGAATTAGTCCCAAAATAGGGAACAGAATGCTAGATATACCTAGCTATATAAACCGTTCATACAATTTTAAAGTTAGAATCCCTAATTACAACTAAATTCATAATATAAAATTTGGGAAAGTGACAAGTATTGCCAAAGTCTCCCTAGAGGTCAGGCATGGTAATCACTATCACTATCTCCTTAGTCAATTCTCTATCAAGTTGAAAACTCTTCCATACCATTATACCATACCACCTTCGCTGGTCAGGGAAAAGTCTCTTCTCAGATGTTGAGATTTCCCATCAATTCAAACTTTATAAGATTTCTGGGCTTGTGTCCTATGCTAGTGGGGTCTATTCATACATATTCTGATAAATTCTTTACAGTACTAAATATTTAAAAACAAAAGACAGAATTGATGATTTCTCATATACAATATTTAACTATAATAATAAATGTAAACAATTGTTGGAGTGTGAGGCCAAAATGAAAGTATTGAATTTGTTCCGATTGCAGCGATAAGCGATTTACTCTACCATGCGTCCATCACCAGAAGATCCTGGATGTAAACTTAAACTTACGTATATATGAAAAATTCAGTCATGTATTCATAATACATAGTACATAATAGAATAAAAAATAGGCCAAGTGTGAAATACAGCCGGAGTCGGGCGGCCGGGCGGCCGGGCGAACAGACAAATGGACTTAGTAATAGGATCCCGTTTGCAACCTTCGGGTACGGAACCATAAAAAACCATCTAATAAAATATATTATATATATGTAGTAGTAGTATAAGAAGTGTATACAAATATTGGTGAGACTAAAGTTACCTATAATTTCTTCTTCTCAACTTAACTTGACTATGTACTAAAAACTTTAACAGAAAAGTGTTGAAGCAAAAGCAAAATAAAATTGTGTCAAATTCAAAACATTGAAGTGTGTTTAAGGATACTATGGGAATGAAAGGACAAGCGGGGCGAAGACAAAGTCAAATGCAATGCAAGTGAGTTTGAGGCAGCTGTTATGTTATTTTATGAGGACACTCTTCAAAATGCTTTTCAAAAACAAAACAAAAAACATAGAGAAAAAAATAAAAACTAATTGAAAAAAGGATAAACGCGACACATTGCTGTATAGATGAGAGAGATGAAGTTGGAGAAAGCGTTGACAAAACAGAAGAGAAAGCAAAGGTGTGACGGAAGAAGTGGTGCATAGTTTACGACGTGAAAAAATGTGTTGATTTCAGTATTCAACGAAGTTTCAATACTCTTTACAACGGAAACATTTCACTTTCGACAAATGCTTCATTATATAAATTGTTAAAAGGACTTTTATAATTTATTGATTTACAAAAATATCTAATTAAAAACAATTATTGGATTGATATACAATGTACTCGTATAGTGTTCTAGAATTCTTTTCAAGTTTTTCTATAATTTTCATTTAGTACTGCATAAATCGTAACTCCGCATACGCAGCCGACTCCGCACGTCAGTTAACGGTGTTTAAACGGAGTTGTATTTACGTTTTGTCATTCCGTGCGATGCCACACGTTCATCTCTCATGACTTCAACAGTTTCACTGATCTGCGAAAGCGGCTAGTGGTCGGAGGAGATAGCGAGAGAATAACTTACGTGTTATTGTGCGCTCAATTGTCATTTGTTTTACCCATATTACACATGGAAACTCTGTGGCAAAGCTAGTTTATTTCCGAACCCTTGAGAAACAGCTTAGAAGGTGACAAAGCTGCAAAATTGTTGATTGATATATGTAATTTGCCTAGCATTAATTGTATCATTATTTTTATCCTAGTTCCATCTATAAAACTAAAAACAATATTCATACTGAAGAATGATTATTATGCTGCCTTCTATCCAGTAGTCGAAATGATTTGAGGAAAGGAAAGAAAGAAAAAGCTTAGATCTTATGGTTGCTTTCTACGGTAAGTTTCTTAACTAAGGAACTAGAGCAGTTGAACAGTTCAGATTACATCATTTATTCTATATGATGACTATGTAAGTATAAATGTACATACGAATATGCTCAGTGGATCTAGGAACCCAAGAGCTGTCATGAATATATTGTAGAATAAATAAAGTCAACACTCCTGAACGAAGGACTGAAGTTACATGAAAATAGTGGACCAAACACCTGACTAAAGTGCTAATTATTATTCATTTCATATAATGAAGTGTGAAGTGTATAAAAAGTCTTCAATACTTGTATAGCGGAAGTAAAAGTGTCAGAGATTAGATGCGACATACCGACATGAATTTACCAAGTTAGACCGCAGTAATAGACTGAAGTAGAGTGAAGTGAAGTGGAGTGTTGCAGAGTATGGTAGGGCAATGCAATTTGTTGCACCCGAGGCTTTAGAGTACAAAGAAATTACCTCAACTCACTAACTCCATCCAAAGCCTTTTCAGTTTATGAAGTTCTGTTTAGCTTTTATTTACGGAAAAAGCGAAACAGCGAACAGAGTTCGTCACAGAAGCACATTGGAGTAGTGTGTCAAGAGTTCAATGGAGGCTACTTACTATTATTATTGCAAGCTACTTCACGTATTTTACAAATCGCGTAGCGTCGATATTTTGCCATTTGCCAATTATAATTGTTGACTTAACTCCTTACGAGTTTTTTTCCTTTACACTGAGAACACAAATGAACGACGAACGCACGCGTGCGTGGTATACGCCGAGTAAACACTTTAACGGAACCGAAAAATGTTCGCACTTTTTTCTTTCCTGTTATACTTCTTACATTTTCATTTCTTTTATTTCTCCTAATGAAGCACAAAATTGTTTAACACAAACATGGAAAATATAATCACACAACAACATAAACTTCACGAGCTTTCAGCTTCAAGCGCCCATAACAAAGGTCATGAAGAAAAACATAAATAAAAATAAAAAAAAAAAAAAAAAAATAAAGAAAATTTAAGAAAAAAATAAATAATTTGTATAAAAATAACTCCAAAAAAAAAAAAACAAGAGAGCAACCGAAAATGACACTCCAAAATTTGCTCTGCTCTCTTCACATGGCCTCGCCTCAGGCTCTGCAGATCGCGATATTGAAAAATGACGAAAACGACCGTTACACGATGATAACGCCGACAATGATGATGATGATGAGAATGTAACCGAAACGCAACGATGTTAATGCTATTAACGGTGACATCATTACGTCATTACGCAAGCAACTCTACAAACGAACTGAACGAACTGAACTGAATGAACTGAACTCAACCAAAGAGATTTAACTAAAGCGAGTGAGCCAAAGAAGCGCACGAACGAATCAACGAAACGAAATGAAAGCACGAGCAACCGATTTAACACGAATGAACATGTACGAGATGCGAGATGTACGAGGTATAAGTGTGCGACCGACTGAGCGCAGCTTTGATGCAGTTAAAAGCGACAACAGCAACAACAGCAACAGCAACAGTAACAGCAACAGCAACAGCAACAGCAACAACAACAACAACAACAACGAAAACGACAAAAGCAAGGAATGCAAAAATGCATGCAAAAAGGAGCGAGTGAGTGAGCAACTGAGTGAGTGAGCGTGCATACAAGAAACAACAACAACAAAACGAACGTATTACATTAATATTGTTAAGCGGCCATTAGATGTATAATATTATTGATCAATAATATGATAAACAAGTTGATCTTATTGATTAGATGATTGACTGACAGACTGTGCAAAATATTGTAAAAAACCCAAAAACGGAAGATATTAATTGAACAAAAATTTATATACCAATATGTAAGTCCACATAATTAGATTATATTTTTAATTAATAAGTTGTTAATTGAATTAAAAAAAAAAAAAACAAAAACCAACTCCAAGATGAATTTCTGCCTGAGAATAGCAACATGTTCACCATTTCCCATATACCCAGCAACAGACTGCGCCGTATAATCATTCAATCACATATAAAAACTATCTACTGAAATTATGAGTCATTTCAATTTCATTATAATTGAATTTTTCCTGTATATTTGACAGATAATTCAGTATGGGAATCCAAAATATTGCTAATACGTAGCATGGAATATGTCAGCCCGTTGATTGTTTCACATGACAATTGCCCAAAACTTATATATGTACAAGTAATGAAAATAGAATAATAAACTATTCCCCAAAATACTAAATATATTTTAAAAGCCTTAGTCCCACTCAGATGTCCATATTGTTATAAGAAATATCTGTTCAAATACCAAATTACTTATTTGTTACTTTTGTCATCGACAGATATGAGATTTACTAAAAACTTCTTAATATTATTTCTATCTGAAACTGAGAATACCGCTTTGCTTAACCATCCTTCCGGATTTCGTCGAAGTTGCTAGGATGCACAAATAATAAATGCTGCTGCCGCCAATACATTCGCATTGCAATGCAAAGAAAATAAGTAGCAATTCCCATTATTTTAAGGAAAGCATTGGCTGCATCTACTCTATTTGTCTTTACTTTGTTAGCAATTATGCAGTAGAGGAGTTTCGACGGTTCTGCAATGTTTTTAGGTTTCGCCCTTTATACACAAGTTAATTCAATTTCATATGACTTTCCGGCTAGATACGCATTGAAGGTAGATAAGTACAATATAAATCCCTCTTTTTTTTTATTCTAGTATCCATGACGTAAGTATATTTGACAAACGATAGTATCGATAGTGATTAAAAACGATCAATACTGACTTCAAAATAAAACTATAAAATAAAATGAAATTATGTATAAATAAAATGTTGATAAGACTAAATTTGTTGCTATTTTATTACACATCACTGTATAAAAAACACTCCAATTATGTGTATGAATTAAGTATATTTGTGCAATAACAAGGCACATCTATTCCTCGCTTCAGCACAACACACGCACATTGATTAGACTGACCGTTCTTACTTCATACAAACATACAAAAATACATATGTAAGTATGTATATTTATGATACCTTCGCTCATTCTCAAAATTTGATTAGAATTGATGATGAATATTTTGTTGAGATGCAAATCTATACAAACGATAACATAGTATTTCTATGTATTATATCTAAACTAAGTATGTAATCTCTATATATGTATTTCCTTAGGATGCATCTATTTACTTAAAGGAAATAATTTAAAATTACTAAATACAAAGATGATTAATTGTGTGATCTACAGGATTCTGATTCTGATGCCATTGCTCATGTTTAGCTAACATGACTTAAAGGAGATTCCATCTAAAGATCTTCTGTAAGATCTCCGTCTATAAAGAATTTCTATATATTGAACTGTGGAACTGAGAACTTGTATAGCTTAAGAAATATGGTCAGCCCATTTGTATAGTTGCGCATTGGCGCAGAAAATTACAAGAAGAACAACATTTAACGAGCATTGCACCTTCTTTCTACTCGACGCCCGGCGCTACAATTGCAATTTCTCATTTATTCTCTCTCTCTCTTTCTCTCTCTCTCTCTCTCTCTATCTGTTACTCGTTTTAAGTTTTCTTTTTTGTCAATTTTCTGCTATGCTTTGCAATCAAAACAAACATGAAAATTCTATACAACACTACAACAACAACAGCAACAACAGCAACAACAAGCCGGCATTTGCATGGTAAGCGAGCGCATGCTTAACTGTAGGTGCATACATGTTTGAATGTATGTAGTATACGTATATATACAAATATGTATGCGCGAATGCACATACATAGGTATGTATGTATATAGCAGCATGTGTGTAAGCTTATATTTTAACCAAATTTCTTGTACTATAAAGAAAGAAAACGTGTTTATTTGTTTAGCTATTCACTCATTTAGCGAGTGATTGAGTGAATGAGTAAGGGATTGAGTGAATAAGTAAGTGAGGCTTCCATCATGGTAGTAACCAAGGGGGGCAAACTGCCTTCTCTTGATCATCCCGCTCTCCCCCGAGATCTATGTTTAGCTACTGAATAGGTATATATAGAACTGTGGCCCTCAGACCTCACATAAATATTAGACATCCCTCAAAATTTTTACCAGTATATTTGTATATTACATAGTTACAAAACATATCTACATAAATGCATATATGTATATATGTTTATTATGTTTGTATGTATTGTTAGAACAGACATTAGGTTCATCCCGCCGCAGAATGATCCACAGTTTTATCAAATCCTTTAATAAATTTATTGAAATAAGTTTCAGGGCTGCGGTTATACAATAGAATATACATAAGCATATTTTTATTACTGAGTGTTATTAATAATTATAACTACAATTTGTTGCTGAAGACCAAAAGAAAAAAAAAATCTTCTTTAGATCTGCAATTGCATTGGACCTGTTAAAGATACGATTAACTTTTTTACAGAGACAATTTTGTTTAAAAAAAAAATATACCCAAAAACTCAATGTCAAAGAAAGTCAAAGAAAGTAGTTTCCAAAAAACCATAAGAGTAAAATGTAAAGCATAGATATGTTTAAACGTATGTATAATGTTGTTTAAAAACTAAGAAAGGTCTGGAACAACTCAAGGAAACAATTCTGAGACAATAAATGTGTTTTTTAAACGCAACTTTGTCTGTAGAAAATATTCAATCTATACCAAGAGGGCTTCAACAAGCGAGGCTTAACCCTGAACTGATTGATCTGATAGCAAAAACTAAAGATTCAGATATCAAAATTTGTACGCAATGAGCATCTAAATTGTTTAAATTAAAAAACATTGCAGTTGTTGAGGATTTTTTTTTGGAAAAACAGGGAGGAGAGTCTCAAAAATTTGGATAAAACAGACATATGAAAATTGAAACAATTTCTAATACTTGTACACTATATACATATGTATATGTAAATATATATTTTTACTAGCAATAATGATGTCTTTTACTATATATTCCCAGATGAGAGAGAAGAAACTAACTTCGAAACAACCAAGTAATTTAGTTCAAAAGAAATAAATATAATTCAATGGTTTATTGTACAACTAAACTGTATAAGCTATTATATCATATTTAATCAGTCAGATTGTAATATTCACGATTTAATATTATTGTATTAGTTTAAATTTCATTACTTCTATTTACATATGAATAATTTCACATAAGTATTGTATAAAAATAAAAATAAAATGGTGTCCTTTCATGGCAGAAGGAAGCTTCAGCCGCTTCAGGGTTGCTTGAACCCCTGCAGTTGCTTTATCTTTACCTCAATTGAGTAAAGCGCGCAGCCAATGTAGAGAAAATGGGCGTGTTTTATACCAAACCAAACCATAATAGCAAACGCAAACGCAACCGCAACTGACGACTTGCAAATTCATCCAAATTCATTCAACGACAAATGGGCGGTTTTTAGTATTTACAAATAATAAAAGTCCTAATAATAATAAGGCGGCGCCGGCATTCGAAATCGGAAGTAGACACTCGTCTTGCTCAAGTTGCAAGAATCTTCAAAAGAATAAATACAAAGATATGAAATCCTACTATTGCCACATTCCTTTAAGGAAACACTTTACAAGTTTTGTGTGAATTGCTGACACAACGTCAGCCGCCAACATCCAACATTCAAATCAAGCTGAATGCTTGGTAGAATATTGTCCTAAACCCAAAAATCCAGTAAAAGAACCCAGCAACAACAACAGCAACAAACATAGAAAAGATCTGAGGAAAATGAAGAAGAATGAAAGCAAATTGAAGGAATAAGAATACCTACTGCTTATGCGATACTTACTCGCAAATGCCTAAATAAATGAAGTGGTTTCAAGTTTCAAAAATCGTCGCCTCGCCATCACCGCCACCACTCAAAAGTGGACAAAAAGCTTTTGCGCCTGATGCTCTTGATGATGATTAGGATGCTGGATTCTGTTGCTGTAGCGATCACGACGTTGACCGCTGACCCTGAGAGATGTTAGCGCTGATAAAAACAAGCCTCTAACTGACTGACTGACTGACTGACTGAATGGTTGACTGAGTGACGGTGCTGTCCAGTAGCCAACCTAAATCAACCAAAAAAATCTAGGTAAACCAAAGAGAGTGAAAGAGACTGATTGTGATGACAAAGGAAAGAATAAATGACGAGAGAAGGAACGAACAAGCAACAACTGCACTGCACTGCATAGGGACCGGCGTCTTCAACAATGGACTCCAAACCCAAAAGGATGTAGTCTGTTTTGATGGGGAGAAGGGAAATAATAAAGAGAAATCAAATAAAAAAAAGGATTTCATTTGAATTTTTTTTTTTTTTTTTTGTCGTTCTTTGTTCACTTAGCTGGCGCCAGTCTGGAGACGCCGCAAACTTGCGTTAAGTCGATTGTTTGTTCACAAAAGCTGAACGAAACTGAAGACTTGAAGGCTGAGGCAGAGGCTGAACCCGAGACCGAAACCGAGTGGGTATCAGACCAATTAGTAACAGTTACAGACACACAAGACATAACCATCATACCATCATACCATCATACCATCACACCATCATACCATCAATATCATTAACATAATTTGTCATTGTAGTATCATCTCTTGAGATCATCATCAATTGAATGCTGAAATGCTTTCTTGATCCATCAATCCCATTCCATTGCATTCTACGAAGGACTAAAAGGCAAAGAAAGTGTAAGAACGGAACAGAAAAAGAAATAAGGAAGAAAGAATTCATGTACTAAGTGTATATTCCATTTTTTTTTTCAATATTGCTCTCAAGTGTATTTCATTTTGTTTTACGCTTCATCAACTTAAATTACAACACAGAGACTGGCAGTTTGAAGATTGAAGGATTGTTCTCTTGACTAGTTGATTACACATTTACAAGTCAGTATGTCTTTGATAAGAAATTTATGAGCAAAAATTAAATGGCAAAAGTTACTAGGTTCTCCCATCCTTCAAACTTTAACCCTTCTACAATTTTAGGATATCCTTGATTTTCAAATTCTTTGCTTTCGTTGGTTGCTTGGTTTGTTGATTAGTTGGTTGCTTATCAATGTTTTGGCATCTTAATATATAGTAATGCTTGTGGTTTGGTCGGTCGGTCAGGAGTGTCGAGTGCATGGTGTAAAGAAACCATCCATTACCATTACTATCATCATCACTACCATCACCGTAACTACCAACCACCTCAAGTTATGCAACCAGCATGGATGTGAACTATATAAGGGGAATTTTAATTTGTCCATTATCCTTGCAATCTTAATTACGCTCTGCGTTTCTGTTTCCATTACACAACAAAAGTAAACGAGTGAGAGAGAGATAGATAGAGAGAGAGAGCGAGACTGACTGACTGACTGACTGACTGACACTGTTGCAGCTTTCACGATTTGTGCTACGGCAGTCATCCAAAGATGTCTGCTCATTACCGTTTCCGTGCGCGACTTCTCCACCATCCCAAAATTTCTTTACAGCTTCGGTTTGCCTCTCCTTTTTGTTTTGTCATTTGGCTTCTTTTTTTGTTTTGTTGCATTAATATTGCTTTGTTAGTTTGCTGCCCCATGGCTGGCTGACTGACTAGTTAACTAACTAGCTGACTAAGGCTCTGCACTGCCTGCACTGTATTCATTATTTCTGTGACACCCACAGCCACATATAAGTTCATTCGCGCTTTATACTCTTCTGATCTTCTTCTTGTTCATTGGCATTGTCCTTGCCATAATTGTAAATTCATAATAACTTAAATTAATGCGCTCATAACAAATGTCCTATATACATATATCTAATTTTAGATTTTCTAGAATCCTAAACTTATCCCAGCTATGATATGTAGTACATACACATAACAGGCGACAGTCGACAATTGCTGAAAGTGATGATGATGCTGATGCTTTTATATAAATTTAATTTATTAAAAATCAACATTTTTGCCGCCTTATACAAACTTCCTCACTCCATGTTTACTTTGATTTCTACTCCTAGAAGTAAACTAACCATCATCAGATTCACTAGACGGCGGCGCACTCGTATTCATTCATTCATTCATTCATTCATTAGATGGCTCTTGTGTTCTCGCTGATTCGTTCATTCATTCATTCATTTCGAAATTCATTGACGCCACTGGAGTAACTTTAACTATACAAAATGAAAGAGCAAAAGATATAGAGAAATGCATACATATGTATATATACGTATGTATGTAAATATTTAGTTTGCGGCTTACGTCTACTACAAAACCGTAAAGTAAACAAGGCCAATGGCCCAAGAGTTGTACTGTCGAGTAGTAAAAGCAAGTCGGCATGGCATGGCATGGCATGGCTTGGCACTGGCTGCTTGCTGTTGGTTCAATAGTTGGTTTCCTGGACAGCATGCTACTACCACATTACATGCTGCTAGTAAGTCTATAATGCAATATAAAAAAAGTTTAACAATTTTTAACTTTTTAACAACTCTGTGAGCTACTGGAAGAGGCCTTAAGTCCTTTGGCTTCTTTTAATGGCTTAAGGGGTTTCGAAATTTTTTAACAACTCATTTGTTTTATTCAATTAACTTTTTAAAGCAAACATTTTATAAGTTTTAATAAATCATATAAATATGTATATATACTGGTACACTAAATGACAATAGTATTTTTTAAAAAAGCATCCACAGATGGCGCATGAAAAAGCTTTAAGCTTTCTTTTGTTTTTCCTTGTTAATCAAAAAACCAAACTGATTTTTCTTATTGTTATGACAATGATGATGGCGCTGCTGTGTCTTTAAAATGGTTTCTTGGTTAAAGGTGGCAAAGCTATCAGTTTTAATTTGATCTGGCAGCTACTTGTTTTTTGAAAGAAAGTAAAATTAATTTTTTATTTCCAATTTAATCAAAAAAAATCATTGACTGCAATTGATAGTGAAGTTTTTTAATTGAAGAATTATTTAAAAATGCTTCCACTAAATTTCCTTTTTAATGCTGACTTTGGCTATTTAGAGGGCATTTGTCGTGGTTTCAAGAATGCTTTGCTTTCTAGAGAAGATTATGATAATCTTAAGCTTTGCGAGACACTCGATGGCAAGTATTGTAAGTTCCTTTAATGCTACAATTAATTATGATTATTATTATCATTAGATATGAAACTCTATTTCACTTCAACCGATTATGGCAATTTTCTATCTAATGAACCATATAAACTAACTGTATCGGTTTTCGAGGAGCGAATGCGCGATAAAGTTGTGGCTGAATTCAAATATATGCGTAATCATGCTGGTTACCCGTTAAATAAATTTCTGGATTACATATCGTATAGTTATATGATTGATAATGTCATATTACTTATAACCGGTACACTACATGAATGTCCCTTATCTGAATTATTACCCAAATGCCATCCGCTGGGTAGTTTCCCACAATTGGGCACCATTCACATGGCCAGTACACCGGCCGAACTCTATAATGCAATACTAATTGATACACCGCTGGCACAATTTTTTGGTGGTTATATATCGGAAAGTGATATGGATGATATGAACATTGAAATTATGCGCAACACTCTCTACAAGGCTTATTTGGAATCATTTTATGAATTTTGTAAGCAACTTGGTGGCACCACTGCTGATATAATGTGTCGCATTTTGCAGGTATGTATAGAAATATCTATTAACAAAAAATATTTCTTTTATGAAACTAAAATTATAACTTATAATAGTTGAGCCTTCAGCTATGGTGTAAAAGTATAAAAATCGCCCTATCCACATTTACTCTGAATTTGAATCCAATGCAGACAAAAAACTCTACAAGTTCTTTCAATCTAGCATCGCTCAACAACACATTTTGTAAAGAGGTCAAGCGGTGTTGTTCCTAAATTTGAAGACCCAAAAAACCCGGGTTATCCATACTTTACTGCGGCCATGTTTTTCGACATTTTCATATTCAACCACGTTCTATCTTTGATTTGATATCAATTGCTGGGCGTGGGGCAGTCGAGATGTTTTGTATTCACAAGAACATCACTTATTACAATATCATGCTAGAGTAAAAGCGCACATATAGCGAAGCACATAGTCAAAGAGAAATTCAAGAAAATGTTCTATTGCACTCGCTATGCTTGCTGTCATATATTCCGGGACAGGACTATAACATCAGATTAGATTGTAAAGATTTGATTTTTTGTAAGAATTTCAAGATGAGTTAAGATTATGTGTCGTAGGATTAGAAAGAATGCAAAAGGGATTTGGACTATGATTGTAACTTGAGCTTTCAATGCAGAAACAAATTGGGTCAGGTGGTGATGCAATGCACAAATGTTCATGGGATTGTTTGGTATGACCTAGTCGAAGCCTTATCAGTTTTTTAATATCCAGTCTTCTGAATTCTTTAGGAAGA
The DNA here is from genome assembly GCA_037040105.1 of Amiota albilabris. NCBI lineage: Eukaryota > Metazoa > Arthropoda > Insecta > Diptera > Drosophilidae > Amiota > Amiota albilabris. Next base: position 115,856 of record JBANCV010000032.1, read on the forward strand.
ACTGGAAGCAAACATATTGGTTAAAAGTTTGTTATGGTTGACAAACTTGTACCAAACGGATGTTGATTGATGTAATCCTGTGTGTTCGAGTATAAATTGGGACTCTATGTATTTGACGATACCTTGTGACGAATAATTCGGGGTTGTTAGGAGCAGAGAGATAGCAGCTTCTTTGGCTACTTTGTCAGACATTTCGTAACCAACAATCTGGCAATGACTTGGAATCGAAATTAAAATAATTTTAGTTGCTTGTATAGGAGAATATGTCTAATTTCACTCGCATAAAAATTATTGTTAGAGAACGATTTAATTCAAGAGATGAGGTCGGAACAGATAGCGAATTTACCTCTATGTATTATTATTGGCGAGGGATGCAGCTTCGAGTATAACGATTGCTGTAAAGATGCAGCTTTGGTTACGTAAGATTACGGTTTTGATTGTTGAATGAAGATTAAGTAAAGCTGTAACTAACATTATTATCTGTCAGTATAGTTCCAAAGTTCTTATTATACTCTTCACGGGAGTGAGTAGTATTATAAGTTTGTCATGATGTATGTAACATAGAGAAGGAGACATCGCAGACCACATAAAGTATATTTATTTGTGATCAGCTCGATACGAGGAGTTGATTTAGCCATGTCCGTCTGTCCGTCTGTACGCGAACTAGTTCCTCAGTTTTTGAGATGGAGAGCTGAAATTTTGTACAAATGTTTCTTTTTACCGCTAGAAAAACTTTTTTGTTTTTTGTGCTATCGAAAAGAAATTTGAAAACTGGAAAACTAGTGTTTCCACCCATATACATTAGCCACTAAAATTTCAAGACCCTCGGACTATAGGGAGGGGTACATTCAAAATCTATTTCCTTTATCTCTCATCTAATAAATTAAGAAGTGAGGAGTGTGGCATTCAAGTTCGAAAAAGAAAGAGAAGCGACGCGAACTTAAGCGAATCCATACGAATCAAAAAATTATAAGACTAAACACACATTCCATAATGGAGTCCACCACACAAATTTTATATTCAATAACAAAGAATAACATTATACATTTCTATAACTACGATGTAAGCTTGACCCCTTTTTATAACCAAATTTTTTTAAATGATTGGAATTGCCCTTAAGACCTTGGTCCCTTAATATACATACATACAATATACGGTAAAAACAAGAACACATAAGATCACTATAATGAATCAGACGATTACCAGACACCTTAATTCTGGAAATTCCTTTTTTTCACTTTGGTCGCGGTGGGACTTTTTTCCTTCCCACCAAGCCATGTTATTTATTCCTTTGTCATTTTCGATCAAATTCCATGCCTTCATCAGCTGCTCATAACAGGGATACGCTGCTCATGCATTAGCACCTTGACAACACCTGTCGATTTGTCATAACATTATTTTAAAATCGCAAATCTCTTTGGAATATTTAATTTTTATACTTAGTAACACATTCTATTTTGTGAGTTAATAATTCTTGCTGTTCCTGTGAAAGATAACCGTTTATGGTATAATAGATTAAGTATTTAGTGGAATTGAACCGAAGTTAATGAATTTTTATTTTTTTGTTGTTGTCTCCTTTCAGTTCGAAGCCGATCGCCGTGCCATTTTAATAACCCTAAATTCCTTCGGAACGGAATTAAGCCATGAAGCACGTGTCAATCTTTATCCTGAATGTGGTCAATTGTATCCTGAAGGCTTACGTGCTCTCTCTATAGCCGAGAATATGGAACATATAAAATTGATCTGTGTTTGTTATGCCGACTATGATTTTGTCTATGACTGCATTGAAACAACCATTGAGGACAAATTCTTTCAACATGAAGTCAAATTACACTTGACTTCATTTCTGCACCAATTTCATTTTGGCATCTTTTACTCGTTCTTAAAATTAAGAGAACAAGAAATGCGTAATATAACGTGGATTGCTGAATGTTTAGCTCAGAACTTTCGTGCTAATATTGATAATTATGTTGTAATTGAATATTAGAATTTTGAAAATTTCTTTTCATTCTCCATAATACTAATAAATACAAGCATTAAATTTCACTCATATGGTATAGTTTTCATGTAATGCAATAGTTTCATTCAATTAGTAATTAACTCTAAGGTGACTAATGGATATTTTAAATACGACTGTCGTTATAGCGGCTATTGTATCCAGATTTCAAGAAATTGTGGGACAAGTTGGTACTAAGTGATATCCTTCCATATCTGACAGTTGACTGCTGTTCAAAGATTTCAAGATGTAACCTCTCTATTTGGAAGTACAGTACATATAACCAAGTTCTTAGCATTAAGAAATTGAATCAAATGAACTTCGAAGAGCGTGACCAGAAAAAGTTATTCCATTTTTATACAGAACCCAAGAGAATACAAGAATTAATTTATGAAAAAATAACTAATTCAGTATCAGAGAAGTTAATTCTAAAGCCTGTGACGGTAAGTGTTTGTCGTTTATTTTCTGTTAAGATCCAATTGATGTCGACCTCGATAAATGCATTTTTATTACCGGCTTGAAGAAGGCACGTATTGTCTGTCGCCAGACAACCGGTATTGGGAGTGTTGTTCAACGCAACTGATGCCATTGTCTTTTCATGTTATAACTTTACTTTAAGTATGCTCAATCACAAAGAAAAGGGAACTACATACTGATGACATCCTCAAGGTCTCTGGATGTGATTCACTGAAAGTTCATAAGGGGTTTTGTTTTGTGGATTCATCAAAATCAACATTAACAAGATCGCCAATATACTTTATTTAGTGATTGTCATCATCATCATGTTTAACATCAACTTCAACATCATCATCATCATCATCATCATCATCATCATCATTATTATTGTCATTATGATAATCATTAGCCAAATAAATATTTAATTTATGGTATAATAACACTTTCCCTTCATCAAGAAAGGGAAAGACTTTGACAAAAGAGTCTTTTAATTAAGGGAGGGCGAGAGAAAATTGAAGAAATTTGATACTTTTGTTATTGTCATTCATGTTGTTGTTGCTGTTGTTGTTGTTGTTGTTGTTGTAAATTCCGCTAATTGTATAATCAGACGCATGAAAGCGGACACCATGAGCTTTCCCTTAACGCCGCGCATGCGCTTTAAACACTCACAATACTCCGAATTACCTATGTTACTAAGTAGTATATACATATGTAGTATGTATAAACAGACACCAAATATTTGTGCTTTCTTATTCGAAGTAGCATTGAAGAAACCAACAAAAACTGTTGAAGCCAGCAGTAGGTTGAAAAAGAAATAGAAACAGAAATAGAAATACTTGATCGTATTTGATAAATGCTCGTACATACTAGATGTATATATATATAATAAATAATAGTAAATATAAACTTGTATATGGATGTAGAAATGTTTGAGTTATGTCGCGTTTTGGACACTTTACATTATTAATGGGCACACGCAAGACCAATTGAGTGCAAGACCAATGGAGTGCAATTGATGGAAACATCGGAAACGTAGTTTTTTATACTAGACAAAAATAAAATAAAAATAATATTTATGTTCTAATGAATGCCCTTCGCATGTCTACGAGTATAGTATATCAAATAATATGAGATTTACTCATATAATCAATAAGATTAACGTATTCTTTAAATAAATATTAATAACAAAGTATAAGTGCATGATAAAATTGTGGGACTGCTTTAAACTCGGACACCATTTGGCCGATAACCATGAATTTTGGCACATATATGTATTTTTTCATACAGGAGGTTTTTATGCTACTCACTTTGATGTAACCCACCACTAGATGGCGCTGCAGAGATCACTCACTGTACACCATTAAACCAATTAAATACTTATTTTAAATTATTTATAATTGAAGAAAACTTTTGATTGACAAGCTTTCTTATTGAAAACATACTTGACAAGAACAATAACTATAAAAAGCAGCCACTAACATCACATTGCGAGCCTATCAATTCACACCGATAACGCTGTTATGGTATATATGTACTTTGATTATAACAAATTGTATATAGTAGAATTGGTACAACTCCAAAAATAAGAATACCGAAAGCAAAGCATAACATATCACTCAACAAATCTCCTATCTCACACATATCTGGCGACACTGTTTTCAAGCACTTATGATATCTGGATAGTAACAACATTCAAATGGCATTATAACAATAAGTTTACACGTTGTAGTAGCATCGATGTAGCTGGAATTCCTGTTCGATAAAAACAGCCAGTTGTTGCGGAAGATATAAAAATAGTCTAAAAAACTTTTTGAAAGATCGTAAAGTGCAATAACGTGAGATAGCTGCTACCTTAAAGATGAGTATGGACAACATGGACAAATTACTTCTTTATCCATCATATTCTCCAGATCTTATCCCCAACGACTACTGCCTTTTTTTTTCTTTTTTGGCAGACACAAAAAAAAAAAAAAGCTCCATGGAAAGAAATTTGATTCAAATGTAGTAATGAGTGCCGGTGACTGAAACCTATTTCTGAAGGAAAGATAAATCGAAAATTGTAAGGATCTTTGGAATGAAATCAAAAGAAAAGACATTGAGTTACTTAGAAGTAACAAAAACTAAAATAAATTCTCGGTTTGTATTTTTCCAGTTATCTGTATTATGAAATATAAGTATTATAACTAAATTTCAGAACAATATCTCCAAAATTAAGATTTCTCTCTCGCTCTCTCCCTCGTTCAATGAATTGTAAAATTTCAAAAAAAGTTAGGCTATAATATTATCGACTTTCTATGAAGTGTGCGGGTATACAAATGGAAAAAAAATACAAAAAAATATTGTAAGAAGCAATAAAGAATGGGAGAATAAAGCCAAGAAAGAGGCACAATGAGTAGCATATACTATGGATATGTATGTCTCTCTATGGGTGTGAGTGCGTTTGTATATGCATGGCTATGTGTGTTTTTAGAAATGACCAAGTGGCACAAATGACTTCACTTGCCACCACCGTTGACGTGTGTAGCTAACCAACCAATAACATCTACGAATAAAACTTGTACTCAACTCACTTTGGACTTGTAAGCCAAGTTAATGAAGCTGTGAACGTGTTCAAAACATTTGCTTTTAGACTTTGTTGCATGTTAGTGTTGCTGCCGTTGTTGTTGTTAGTGTTGTTGATATTGCTATGCGCAATGCCAAAAGTCAATGTTAATAATGTTAATGCGGCTCTATAGCTTTACCGTTATACAATATGAAACACAACAAGAAACAGCAACAATAATAAAGGTGTTAATGAGTAGCAAGTCTCCACAAGCCGCTCGGTCAGACAACCAAGTAGCCAACTAACCAATAGATAATAACAATCCGAGGTGTGGTTATAAAATGATGAGACTGAGATCTGTTATAAACCTATGGATAGGACTTTCATACATTATTCTCCAATTTTCACCAATCTGTTAAAATAAACACAAGTACAATTTTTTCAATCCACATCTCGAGAAACCCACTACCCGGATAATTGTTCTAGAAAAAAAAAATACACCATATTCACTCGTCACAGCGCTATCACCCATACATATTCACTCAATGGATTACTCGTTGGGAATACGTGCTGTCTTTGCACCTTTTCGGCTAATGGTCTTATCTTCAAAGTATCAGAAATTCCGTTCTTTCCGTTTCTTCCAAAACTTTTGATCTCATTGATTTAATCTAATGCAATAATAATTTCTTAGAGTTTAAGGCCTAGTTGCAAGTGATCCGCTGTTAATAATTATGTGACTTATCATTGCTCGAATCATTGGTTTAATTCGTGTGTTCCATCATGACTCATGCCAAAATCTTACTTGTTTCAATGAAGATTTGTTCTATGGTAACAATCAAACAGTAGCTCTCTATTCCAAAAGTTTCTCCAATAGTGTTGTAGATCAGAGTACCGACACGACTTTGATCTACAAATCTACTCAGATAACTTTCCAAAATAATCCAAGTTACTTGATAAGAAATTTCACATTAAATTAATTTATTACATATTTTTTTTATTACATTTTTTTGGGCCAATCGAAAAAGAGATTAGATTTTATGTAAAAGAAGGTCATGGACTCATATTTATGTAAATACATATATGTATAAAAGGTTCTGGATAATTTACAATCGAAAAAGAAAGATTTACCACTTTGGTGTATGCTTAGTTCTTTGAGGAAGCATTCATCTTGTTGTTATTTTATAGCCAGACCTCGCAAACATATTGTACATAGTGGATAAGTAGATAGATAGTTAGTGTTGTAGATGGTTAGATGGTAGGACGGACAATTAGACTTGTAGACTCATATGTGTATGTACGTTCATTAGACATTATACGTGTAGAAAGTGGTTAGAAGTGTCCAATTGTCACATTAAATAAGAAAAAAAAAAAAACTAAATAAAATAAACTCGAAGAAGCTCCAGTAAATATTTAGTACATATGAACCTAGTTGCAGTTCTTGTTGTCAGATCACTTTATTATTTTTATTTTACGAGTATTACAATGATGATACAATGTCGTCACTAAGGAAGTAAAGTAAAGTTTTAATGATTGAAATAAAGAATTTAAATCATTAGACCATGATTCATTTTATAATCTGAAGTTTTTAGTTTTAGCAGAAGTTCAAAAAAAAAAATTGTATGTGTTATTTGTTGTTCCTTAATCTGCAAATTTTCAAATATCAACAATGAGTAAGAACATTTCATTACACTGTTTACTTTAGTGTAATCAGGTATTATAACTTTGTCTTGATGTTTGTAATTCATAGAACCGTATGTCGGAGACTGCATAAACCCCATAATGTGTTTATTGAAATGATCAACATGACGTGAAGAATCGATTTGACCATGTCTGTCCGTCGGTATGTATTGATGCTATGCTCTCAGTTTTTGAAATCGTAGTTCTTTAATTACTGAAACAGGTAGACCTCTATGAAAAGTTATAAACTATTAAAGTAATACTATTTCTTCTTGATATATATGAAAGAACAGAAGTTTCTATTCTGTGTGTTTTTCTTTTTTCTAGATACGAATTGTGAGACGATGAGCGAGCGACCCTAGACAGGTGCGCAGTGCCATCATTCTTTTCTACAAAGAGCAAAATTAAAACTTTGACTCTCCACATAACAGACCAACCAACTATCATACCATATTGCTCTCTCTTCCTAGCTTATCATAATGATCACTTTAAAAACTCTCTCACACTTGTTTTATTGTTAATTCTCCGACTATATGTAGTTACGAAGAAGATCGTGTGCACTTGTGTGCTTGTGGTTCGGGCTTAATGGGTTCGTCAGCTTGTTCATTGTAACGCTTTAAATTTTGTTGCTTCGGTTTTGTTAACTTTTTTTTTTTTGTGTTATTCTGTTATGTTTGTTGGCCATAAGCAGCTTCATTGGACTTCTTCTGCTGCTGCTGTTTCTGCTGCTGCTACTGTTGCTGCTCCTCTGCTTTTAACTGTGTTTTGTTTTTTTATTGTTGGTGCTTGAATACAAAAGAAATCGTAAATGTTGGTCGTTTGATGGAGCCATTCGTCGCCAGCAGTCAGTCAGTCAATAACTCAGTTTGATCGCGTTTTTTCGTTTCAGTTGTGATTCTCGGTTCAGAGCGCACGCTATTCTCTCTTGAACACTACGCGGAAAGCCTTGTTTCAGTTTGGTCTTACGGAAGCAAACCAGACAAAATATTTGTAAAATTCATTTATTAATTTACAATTTCCGAAAAAAGAAAATCAATTCGAACATTTTTAATATTTTTTTTTTTTTTTTTTTTTTTTTGCTTAGTGCTTGTGCGTGTTCCTTTTTTTATATTGAATAAATTAAATAAACAGTACATTAATTAAGGATATTTTCCATATACCAAAATAGGTAAAGAATTTATATCATACACATGTTTGTTTCATTGATTGTTTCATCATAAAATTCGATATCTTTCGATTCGATATTTGTCCAAAGTGAAATGCGTTTAAATGGTGTCTGTCGATCGATACAATAACAATAATAAAAAAAATAATGTTGTAGTTGTTGCCACAAAAGTCAGAGTAAAATTTGTGTCAACCAGTTTTTTATTTTCTTTATTTTTAATTTGATTTTTTTTTAATTTTTTTTTTTTTTTATTTATTTATTATTTTTCTGTTTGTTATTTTACTTTCTTTTGGTGCTAAACGAGCAGAATTTGTATGAGTAATATGTTTCTTAAAAACTATGCATTTATAAGCAAAAAGCTATCCAGTGGAAGACGTTATGAAAAACCTCCCTCACTCAAAATTAATCATTTTTCTAGGTCAACAAATTAAAATTCTGTGGAGTAACAGACAAACTATTTATTATCTAACATGAACCATGATTTATTCGGAAACAAACAGATTCTTTGGCATCAACCTTAACAAATAGAAATCGGAAAATGCTCCCAAATTCCCCAAATTATAACTAAACTTTTATTGTTCCTTTACTTCAATTTGTGTAATACCCAGCATCCTTTCTATCTTGGTTTTTAAAAGAAAATAATGCTTAAGGTGACTTGTATGAGATTTACTTGTTCTATGAGTTCCTTGCAATTCTTCATCTTCACACTAGGACTTTTTATCCACAAATTATCTAAAATTATTATGTGCATGCCAGAAGTTTTAACAGCAGTTGTCTTTAAAAATTTGCCTCTCTATTTCAAAAACTAACGAAAAAAAGAATGATCAAAATCTGTTTACGTAGAAAAAAGTTCTGAGGTAAAAATAATATAGTCGAAGTGAAAACCTTCTCCTTTTTTTGAAGTCGTTAAAAATTAATATGTCACTTGAACGTCAAATACTTTGTTTTGTTCAACCGATTTTTATTTAAAATGTGTGTGTGTGTTTGCTGCTGACAGTATCAGAGAACAGATAAGATTTCTACTAATTTCCTAACATTTTCGATCCTTATGATCGATACAGAAATCCATCATTCTTCAGCAAGGGTTCCCCATAATAATAGTGAAGGCATTCGAAGATCAGTTTCTTACTTAGTACAAGTTCCCCATAGTAATAGAGAGGGCATCTTGGTATTCTTTATATGTTGCTCCATGTCAAAGCTCAAAAGAACAATATTTCAAACTGCGTAAATCTAAGGATGAATAGGAGATGAACTATATCTGAAACTTTTTAGTAAATGATAAAACTTAAAACTAACCAATCTATGGGAATATAAGACAATCGACCATTTTATATATTCGTATTATTACTCTGAAAAGTCAAAATTTGTATCAGCAGATCATTTTATGAAGACGAATAAAAAGTAGAAAGTATTGTAATTTAAATATCTAAATAAATAAATCATTGGTCATAGAGTGAAAAGTGGACTTGATATACAATATCGATATATTGCGAGACTAATTAATATTTCTTCTTCTTATTTTTTGATTGAATGATTTTATAACAAAAAATTTCACCCTTTTCTTATATAAATCAACGAGATATCATTATCTTTATTATTGCTATCATCATCATCATGAACATACTATCTTCATCATGTCATAAGAGGAATGAGGGTGTGAGGGCAGAGAGAACCAATGAAAAACAAGATATTGGTCAAAAATATGCAAATTATAAAGAAGAAAACGTAAAAGCAAAATGATATAGGTATCTATAATAAAATTGGAAGAAATTGCATATACCGGAGATCTTATGAATCTTAAGTATATTACGTAAAATATAAAATACAATAAATAAAAAAGTGAAAATCAAACTGAGGAACAGGCAAAATACAATAATAATTATAATATGTAATTATAGCAATGATGATGATGATGATGATGCTAAAGACATAATCATCGAATGTGAGATTAGCCAAAAGTAAGATCAAAAAATATGTTTACACTCATAATAAAGACAGATAGACTGACTAATAAGTAGTTTGTTACGAGTATATTACGAGGAATAAGTTACTTACATATGTATAGTTATAGGGTGAATCTGATCTATCTCTCTATCTACAATATTATACCATCCATACACCATAACCATCTATTTCTCGAATGCTTTGTTTTGTCTCTTAACTAAATTTTTGAATTAAAACATTCACTATTTGCATTGTTAAGTTCGTGAAAGAATTTTTATTTGTATTATGGGTTTTGACTTCTTGTTAAATGGAACGGAACATCCAGTTAAGGTTATCCAAATGTTGTACACTATAAGTATAGTCATACATTCATTCATTCATACATATGTGTGTGCATATTTGTATAATCATAATTTGTTCATCATTTTATTCAAATTCACTCACACTTTCTTTTTTTTTTGTTTTTTTTTTTTGGTTTCATTTCTTTAAATGATTAATAATTAATTAATGCTAATTTTGAATTTTGAAGATACAAAAAATATTTATAAGAAATATTTTAAAAGAAATTTTTTCATTTAGGTTTTTGGAGAAACTATTTATTAAATAACCAAAAATATATAACATAAATAGCATATGAAATATTGAAAATTTTAAAAACTTCCAATTGAAGTCAAAAGTTTTAATATGGAAATACAATTATGATCAGGTCCAATGATAAGATTTGTAGGCGATCATACCAAATCTAAGAAAAGTTAAAGAAATTTAAGAGATTTTCAATCATCCTCATCATATTTAACACTTTATTACATCATATTTCTCTTCGAAAGAAATGAATGATACAATATATCAAAACTGTATTTGATAAAATTTCATAAGACATATTGAGCGTACTCCTTACTGAGAAGATAAGATTCGGAGGAAAATCTCATCAACGACTATGTGATATTGAATTCTTGAAAGAATCGCAACATATGTATGTTATCTACAAAATAAAGAAAGTATCCGAGAAATAAAAATTGAGTATAGCCTAGCAGAACGGTGCCTAATATTGTGATTGTGTTGTCCAACTTGGGATTAATCTGTTAACTGGTTTGTTTGCATAAGTTGGTCACAGTGTTAAGATTTTTTATAATAAACAAAAGAAATTTACATAAATAGAATTATATTATGAATAGAGTTTCGCATGCGAATGAGAATTAGAATGTTGGAAAATGGTTTTAGAGAGACAGATAGATAATTAGAAGGAAGGTCATATTAATTTGACTTGGTCTCAATGCAGAGATTAACTGAAGAGGAATATTTTTCAAGTCATTAAAGAATTTTGATTTGAAGCGTTAAAAAATTATTTATCAATGGAATATACAATAGTAAAGGTCCTTTTAGATGATCACATCAGTTCAGATGCTAGTTTCATTTTAGTTCGGAAGAAGGTTTGTTTTTATGCGATCCATTTAGTTGGCACTGTTCTCAGTCACTTCAGTTCTTTTGCAGAGCTCTTTTACAACGCTTTATGTTCAACACTTATTTTTTAGATAATTGACATGATCGAACGGTTAAGGCATGACATACTTGTTCATACGTAGGAATTCTTCCAACCCGTCAGTTCTCAATCACCGGTTTAGTTCTCCTTTCAGTGTTTCATTTTACCACCTAGTTTTTCTGAAACTGCAACTGAACTGGCAACTGAACTGGCAACTGAACTGGCAACTGAACTGGCAACTGAACTGGCAACTGAAGTGGCAACTGATATGACCGTCCAAAAGGACTTTTTTAAAGTATTAGACTTAGACTAAAATGTGCTTAGTAAACTAACATTTGTAATGTACAAAATTATTAAGCATCGCATCTGTTTAGGTCCTTGAAATTTTAATTTTAAAATGAAATGCGTCATGCACATGACCTTCGATTTCTTATCATAACTAACCTTATATAGAATGCCTTAGTAAATCCTTTCAAAAAGTGAAAGATGAAATAGTTTGAGTTTCCTCTTGTCTTAATTCATGTCCTCTACTTCCAACTATGTATGAGTACAATAAGAAATAGACTTGTGTAAGTTATGGTGGCTCAATAAATCGTTTTCACTGTTTTTAAATTAACATTCTATATTTCAAAGTTCGTTTGAAAGTTGATTGATTCCAGAAGCAGCATGAGTCTATCCATAACTCAGAATTGAATAATCGATAGAGTTCTTTATTCACTAACACATTACATATCAACGGACGCCATCTAGCAAATTTTATCATATTCTGCAAATCAGTTTAGTAAGTCGGGTTGAGTGATCATCTAATGGAAGATGTGTGTTTTGCTGGCATCATGTTTGCCTAATGTTGTCTAATAAGTAGTTTGATTGACATGATATGATCCTACAACCTAACGTTATAGTGCTTGACAATCACTTCTTCTTCTTTAATCATTGGGATCTGCAAGTCTCAATGGATAACCGTGTTCCGGATAAAACACTGCACAACAAGGCGATCCTCCGCATTAGCGTCTGCAGAATTTCCAGGTTTAAGTTGGAGTTAATGTCTCCAGAGATAAGCAAAAGATGAACATAATACACACAATTTGTTTATTGTATGAACATCGAAATGTTTTTTTTTGATTGTGCAATTTTATAAAAATTTGTATTCATTTTTTATTTGGTGTTTTTATGATTTTTATATCTTAATTCAATTTTTGTTATCTTAGAAAGTTGCTTGAACAATACGATTCAATTTGCACACTTCTTCATTATATTGTCCAATACATACATATTTCGTTTATAATAAATATCTCTGGCACTATTTCACTATTCTCACCCGAGCCTTCGAATTCCATGGATCAGTTTACTTTCCTGTTTATTGATTATTGCAGGTGTGAGATTGCGTGAAATTTTATTTCAATATTTTGTTTATTGTTAATGATTCATTTTTAGATCAAACAAATAATAGTTTAGTTTTGTGTTTTGTGTTTTGTCTTTTGCGTTTTCATGTTTTCAGATCTATCTACATAATAAAATTTCCTGGTTTTCTATTTATAACCAATCAATCAATCAATCAATCAATCATAAAATAGTTATGGCTTAATTCTAGAGGTATCCAACTAAATACTTATCCACATACATGCATATGTGTTACTCGAATCTATGCTTTTGCACCATTTTTGATTGCACATTCAACATCAAGTGTTTCCATTCATTTCATTTTTAATGTTGTTGTTGCGTGTATCTTGTATCTGTTCTATTATGTATTTGTGATTGTTGATGTGATGTTGTCGCTCTATGTAGACTTTCTAAAGCAGGTTTCACCATACATACAATACATACTACAATACTTGCGAGTACATATGTACATAGTATTGTATATCGAAAACAATTTCATCTTCTTTTTGTTGTTATTTTATTCGAACATACTACATCGAAGTTAACTTAACAAAACTGAATTCGAGTTGTGTTAAGTTGACTTAAATTGTATCTGAAACTTGTACGTTTGCTTTTCATTTGTTGTTATTGTTAGTGTTGTTGTTATTATTATTTGAGTTGTTGTATTATTAACCTAATTTTCAAATTAAATAACTTTTGGTCTACCCAAAAAACAAACTTCCGTCTGTGCCTCATTTTATTGTTCAATCATTTATTCGAAATTTATATTTTATCGTTATGTTCCTCCTCTGTTTCTGTTTCTGTTACTTATACTTACTACTTTATTTTCTTCTGTATCTTCTTTATCATACTACAATACTATTGTATATCATGAATTGTTTTTTGTTGTTGAATTTGCTTCTTTTTTTTGTTTATGTTTATTTTTTTTTTTTAAATAAATTTCACTCTCGTTTTTCTTTTCATTTTATTATTCTTTGGCAATTCAATTTTGTTATCTTGCCGTCTTCAGCATCTTCATTATTTGACCATTGACATTCATTCGTTCATTCATTCATTCATTCATTCATTTTGCTTAAGCCTTTTGTTATATTCGAATTATAGTTTTCACTACGAAATAGATGCCGGCGCTTCTTGCACTTTCTTCTCTTCTGATCTCTTTCAATTATAATTTGCACTTTTTAATGGATTTTGCTTCTTTCGTCAATACTTGGTAAATTATTGATGTCAATATTTATTTAAATCAATGCTTTCTATCGTTTAAAGCACAATGAATTGGTGAAATTTACACCAAAACAACAATAAAAGTTATGAATTCTTTTTGTTTTGTTTCTCTATTTTGTGTACCACAAAGTAGATACACACATATATAGGTATATGCGAATTATCTCTCTGTCCGTCCGTCTGTACCTATGCAAACTAGACCCTCAGTTTTTGAGCTAGAGAGCTGAAATTTTGTACGAAGCTATATTTTTTACCTTACGCTGTACATATGTCAGAATCAGCCGAATCGAACTACTTGGGGGCGTACCTCCCATAAAAACCCCTCAACTCAATACATATTCTTATTAGAAAAACTTTTTTGTTTTTTGCGCTATCATCTTCAAATTTGGACTCTGGAAGTGTTTTTTACATATACATGAGAAACAAAATTTTCAATACCCTCAGACTATCAGAAAAGGTACCTCCCATACAGAGCTCCTACTCAAAATCATCTTCATATTAAAAAAAACTTTTTTGTTTTTTGCGCTTTCATCTTGAAATTTGGACACAATTAATTTCTCATCCATATCCATCAACCGTATACATTTCAATATCCTAGGATTACTGGATCGCATAGTAACCATAGATACCCTTCTTTCTGGTTTTATTTTTATTTGTTTTAATTTTTTTAAATTTTGTAATTCTCGTGAAATTAAAATTTGTTACTCATTGCTTCTTCTATTATACAATACAAATAACATATATTTATAGATCAAAAATATTACAATGCATCATACCACACATCAATACATGATCTACCTGGCATTGGTGTTGATTTGCTTCTCAAATACCATCATCGAATCAAAAACAATATTTCGTCGTACTGATAAAATTTCAGAAAATTTCAAACAATTGGATTTGCCAGCCGAAGAAATTGATCCAAATGTTGCACCACCAGAACCACAAAAAGTTGAAACCATTGATCCCGAAGATGTAAGTGCAGCCACACCAGAAGCAACTGAAGAAGATGAAGCTGAATCGGCAACTAACGAAATTATTGATGAATCAGTAAATGAAATTGCCGATAGTGCATCATCATCAGTAGCATCTTCAGCTGAACCAGTAATAGCCTCAAATGCCGCTTCTTCATCATCAGCATCATCATCATCGTCTGCAGCTGCTCCAGGTGTTACTGCAACTACCCAATCTGCTGCTACGACTGTGGCACCTGTTAAAAATGAAGATGACAAAAACCCAATTAGTAAATACTGTAAATGTACCGATAGCCATTGTGATTGTTGCCGGAATTTCGGTCTACCTTTGATACCAGTACGTGGTCCCGGTTGCGCCCGCATCTCTTATTTAGGTAAAGATGAGATGTCAGTCTCTATCAAATATGGTGATGTTACACTGGCATCACGTCGCATCTCTAGCAAGAGGGCACGTCCCATTTGTGTTGGTCTGCCCGGTGGCTATTCCAAGTTCTGTGGCCGTGTCTATGGTCTATCGCGTGCCAAAGAGAATTTCAAGGCTTGTCTAGCTTTTGAATTACGTGCCGAAGATGAAGTAGAGGCAGCCCTGCGAGTTTCATGCTTTAAATTTGGCCCAGATGGCTTACGAGTTGCTGAGGCTGAACCTTTGCCAGTCGAAGTGAATAAAGATGAAGATGATGATGATGATGACATTTTCGGTTTTGCTGGTAAGTTTTATGTTTAAAATAAAATTATTCCATATATATACATATGTTAGTAACATCCAATTCCAAATTCCATTCACAGCTGGTGGCGATGATGATGAAGATGAAGATGACTACGATGATGGCAGTGATGATACTGACACTGATGATGATACTGAAGCCGATACAGATGATTATGAAGATGATGATGATGAACCAGAAGCACCAGAAGATGCCGACTATGGTGGCTTCAGTTTGGGTGGCCTTCTAGCTGAACTTGATGATGACGATGATGAAACAAAACCAGCAACAGCAACAACTGTTTCCGGTGCTGCTGCTGGATCTGCAGCCACTTCTGCAATAACACCGGCCACAGCGGCCGATCAGACATCACGTGTTGCACAAAAAGCGGACAATGAACTTCCTCAGAGTAAGGACGATTCTGGTGCTGGTGTTGGCAGCAGTTCTGCTTCTGATGTATCTGCCTCCATTGGCGAAGATACATCAGTTGCTGCTAGTGTTGAAAGCTTTGCCCAAAGTATTGATTCTATATCAACGCCTGCGCCAGCAGCAGAAGCAACCACAGTTAAAACAAAGAAATCTAAGAAATCAAAGAAAAACAAAAAGAAGAAGGCCGCTTCTGAGGCTTCAGAATCAGACTTCGCCTACGAACTACTCAATGGCATTCTGGATTTTTTCAACTGAGCTTGCAACGCGAGTTTGCAAGCATGTTGGGTAATAGTGTAAATACAATTTATAGAAGGTGAAAAAAGGGCTTAGATGAACACCAAAAGTCTGCGATCCTTCCTTTATCCCCTAACTAGCCTAAGCTCAATTCCTTATAAATTATAATTTTTTTTTTTTTTGCATTTATTTATTTATTTATTTATTGATAATAATTTTAATAAAAGAATTGTTAAATTAAAGAACGGGACAGAAAAGAAAATTAAAAGTCGAGCAAAAAACAGATTGTAATTCTAAATGGAAATAAAGAAAAAGTTAAAAATTAATCAAACCATCAAATTAAGTTACTTAGTACCATTTTTGTCGCTGATTCCTACTACAGAGATATCTGGCATAAGCATATGATTTTGGTAAAGACATGACAATAAAAATGTAAGGGTTCTTTATTGAATAAATTAGAGAATTGCCCTAGAGATATTGGGGAAATAAATTCAATCGAATGAAGGATGTATAAAAAATATTACTATCCAGAAAATATAAAAATGGAAATCTTGTAAATGTCAAGTGACTTAAATTTTAACAATTTAATCAAATACCAGATTAGACTTATTTGATTAGCAGAAGATTCTAAAAGTTAATTTATCGAATGGTCCCACATTGTCTTTTGGATTGACGGATTGGCCTTTGGGCCGGCTACTCCCTCTAGCAAATTGAACAATACGTTTTAAGTTTCATGGTTAGAATTCAGGATTTAGGCTCACAAAGTGGTTTGAGGAACAGATAAGTGGAGCAGCCCAACCAAATCTCAATACACATAAACTACCAAACATATTTAGAATATATGCATTGCTCAATCACCATTCAAAATGGAACTCTATTCCCTTAGTATACGTGATATATGTATGTATGTATATAGAATATTAAGATATGACACAAAACCCATGTTATTCAAGATATGCGAAAGCAGTAAAACTTTCTTCACTTCATATCATCATATCTTAGTGCAAAGCATCTTGTCCCATTTGTGGAGTTTTATGTAAGTTGCTTTCAAAACTCTTTGTTCCCGGAATATCCTCTATAAAGTGGAAATTTGAATACTATAAGTATTAAAAAAAAATGGGCCACCAGCCAAAGAATTGATGGGGGTTTCGAATTGAAAGTACCTTCGGTTATCGGTTATTTATCTGGTACCACGGGTGATTAGTAGCCCACGGAAAATGTAACGCTGATGGATGTTAATTCAAAAATATTATTTATTGTTTAGGACTTGCTTTCAATAATCAGAGGGAGAAAACTGGAAGAATAATGCTGTAATTTGAAGTGCTTGAACCATCTGTTGCAATCCAAATAGGGAGTTCCTTTCTGAACTCTATTGGAAAGGAAAGTGGAGAATAAACTGAAGGTGAAGATGAAGCAACAAAGGTGATTGAACTAGTTCTCTAATCCAGATAGAGAATTTGCCAACTTCTAGGCGAAGAGAAAGTGGTGAGCTACTGAATATATTGAGTGCTGCTCCAATAGCGGGTTGGGTAATAACAGGACGTTGCATTAGACAACCTGGTGCTGTGACCCATAGAATTGCAGAGGTCTTACGTGAAGTCATAGTACCCATAAAAGTATGGTTGGAATTGGTACCTGCGGATATATGAAAAAATTTATGTCCAAGGGGGCGTTGATTGAAGTTTATCAATCCTGTATTTAAATACACCATGATATTAAGTTTCTACGACAGGAGTTCACGTAAAACAAATGGTTCTTAATATAATACATCTTGCATCTTTGAATTGAACTTATTATCTGTAAATTTGATACACAGCAGATTATCAGGGCAATCCCAAATTTCATGAATAAATATTTACTTCCTATAATTCTTGTTTTATAAAAATCTGAAATCTTCGATTCTGTACACCCACTGACCGATTTACTAGTCAAAAAGGTAGTAGTAACATGATATTTGGTTGTACATACCTATATCACTCCCGCTCGTTTTTACTTTAGTTTGAAAAATTAATCTGAAAATTTCATAGTTAACAGTAAGAATAAGTTTTAAAAAATAGAGATATGTATACTCGTACAATATATGCATACTAAATTTGAATAGTAAATTCTTAAAATCTTTGTAAGCTTCTCTTCTGCTAATCAGCATGATATTTACTGCTTTGCTTATCAGTCAGTTTATGGACGGCAGCACAAATGTGCAAAAACCTTTGGATGCCAATGAAGAGACTAGAAAGTAATGTTAAAGCAGAGTCCAATTAATACACAATGCAATCAACCCGTTTGCCGCAATCATCGCCGGCCATGTAAGCAACATAAGCGTAGCGGATACAAAGGAACTGAGGCAATGGAACAAAAGCCTGGTAAAACCAAGAGAGTCGAATAGATCTGGAAGAGCCACTGATTAATCAAAACAATCCATTAAATTATATGTGCATATACTTAGTACTTACCACATGAGTCTTGTTCTTTTAGAAAATATCTTTTTCAAATAAATACAAGTACCTCTGTACAAACATATCATAAGGTTTAATATATTCCACTCATCACTTTATTGTGGTTAGTACATACTACAATATTTTTTAATAAAAGTCTTTCTATTGATATAAAATAATGTAATATAAATTTATTATAAATATAAATAT